>PVLD010013402.1:0-56223 GCA_004027595.1 Dinomys branickii | reverse complement strand
GGACTCTTTGTTCTCAATTTGTTTAGTTTGATCATCCTCACTATCACTTTCAAAAGACAAAAGGTCTTCATCTTTTTTATCTACAGTTTGATTTTGAATTGCCGATTGTTCTATAGCCTCATTTTGTAAAATAATTTCACCTTTTCAACCACATTAGCAATGGTAGCATCATCATTTTTGTGAGATAAAGTGTCATCAATTAAATTCCAATATGAAAAGGCAGTTATCGTTACCTTTGCAACCCCAAAAACTGTATAATAAGACTTAAGTGCATCATCAACTACTTTCCATCTCGATGAATCAATCGTTCCCTCAATAGGAAACCAAGGACAAACTTCGTTAATATAATCAAAAATTTCATATAACTGTTTATATTTAACCTTTACTCCTCCTGCCTGGAGAGCTTTTTCTAGCTCTTTAATAAACATCTCATGTTTACTCATTGCTTGTTCCATTATGCGCTGTCCTTACCGAGGTACGTCAGATGCAGCAGGTTCCTGAGTCAGACCGATCCTCTTCTTACTCCAGTCTCGTTGGAGGCGGGCGCGCGACTTCTAGAACAGTGGTCCTCACTGGATCCCCTGAACTCTAGCCCCACGTTGGGTGCCACTTGTTCCGACCCGCGGGTAGTCAAAGAAGGCTCTAGAGTTGGAGTGGGATTAAAAAGAGACAAGGGGCACAAGAAATGGAGACAAGACAGGAGTCTGATCAAGTCTCGTTTATTGAGCGGAAAGCTCGGGTTTATATACAGTGTGGGAGTGGGGATTGACATCAGCGGGTAACTAGGCAATGGAGGGAGGTTAAAATATCATGTGAGGGTGGTCAGAGCATCAGGCGATATTACGTAATTAACAGGATATTGACCATATATGGAAGTTACAGGAAACTAACCATACATGGAAACCACAGGAAACTGACCATATATGAAAACTGGAACTAAACTCTCAAGATGGCTGGTAGTTTACAAAATGGATGCCAACCGCAGGTCTTTCAGTGGTATAAAATGGATGCAGACTGCAGGTTTCTCAGCGGTCTCCCACAAGAATTAAAACACTCAAGCTAGACACATGCAGATCTCATGCCATGAATCATACGAATATCACAGTATTCTTAAATCTTTTAACACTTCCTTGCTTAGACTCTCGTTTCTAGCGCATTCATTGTAGACTCCTTGTTTGCTTCTGGTGTGCCTGACTCCCCAGATAGTCTTTCCTCACTCATTGAGCTGCCATGTTAAACATCTTTGCTTCATCAAACTATTAAAATTTGTGCTAACTTTGTATCACTCCCCCACACTCTTAGTAAGTGTCACCACATATGGTTCTGGAGTTGTCTGTGAAAATTTGAAGAGTCATGCAGCTGTTTGGAGTGTAGCAAACTGAATCATGGGTAACACTTCATACCCGAATTTACTTACAGATATCTGAAAGAATGAGATGTACTGAGACTGGGTCCTAAGTCTTGATGGTATTGTCATGTAGAGCTGTGTAATGTGAGGAAATGCCTCGGAGGAGATCCTTACACAGTGGTGACTCGATTCACAAACTTAATTTCTTCTAGGGAGAAGTGTCTGGAAAGATGGCTATGGTCATGTTCATCACCTGATGTAGATTTAAAAACAGAGATAAAAATTTTGCTTTGTGCTTCTCTTTGTGTGGCAAACTATTCCCAAATTGTGACCTGAAGTAGCACTGCCTTTGCAGAGGTGAAGGCACGATTGACCTACTAGACAAGAGTGGAGAGGCCACCGACTGACAGTAGGCTCCTTAGGGTCCTGGAGGGTTGTTCTGCTTCTCAGTCTCCAAGAAAGTCGGGGAACAATTTATTTTGATGGAAAGGAGAAAAGGTTTATTCAAAGCTAGTTCTGAAGTAGACAAGGAGACTTTACTACATATTCCTCTTCTCGTTTTTTCATGTGTGCAGGGATGTTTTGTGAGGTGAGAGATGAACAAAGTGAAAAGCAAACAAGCAAATCTTTATACTGTGTGACCCACCCCGTGACTATATCCCTATCCCAGCTCCTTCCCTCTCTTGTGAACCCAGAACCAGACCTCCACATCCTGAGGACATCACGCAAACCTCGCCTTCCAGAGCCACTCGTTTCTCTGTCCATGCATCTGAGCTGCGGTGTGGATAACACTCTCCACATGAAGAAGTTGGAAATGTAGCTTATCTCTAAGTTTTAAAAGGTCCATTTTTTTAAATCTATAGACAGACAAAGGAAGGTAAAAGATATAAGCATCCCCTGTCCTAAGTGACTTTAGGGATGCTCAATTTTTTTCTGTGGTGCTACTTCCCTGAAAGAGGCAGTAGTTTGCTCCCTTTAGAGGAACCACCTTGGAAAAGAGCCCTTTTTTAAAGGTTTGTTTTCACCACATGGTTACACGATGGCACTTGGACTGCACTTGGAGATGTGTCTGTCACTCGCAAAGACTCCTATTTCTCTCTGTTCCAACTTCTCATTTCTCTCAGTCACCCTGTGGTCAGTGCTAGAGCGCAGCCCTCCCTCATGCTTCAGTTTTATCATCGCTATGAGCAGTAACTACTGCGAACTACTTCTGTCTCTCCATGTGTGCCGTGCATAGTCTCAGTCAGGTATTATCATGAAAGTGACAGGCGAGGGATGACGGTGAGGGCAACTGATTAAGATGGGAAGACAGGCTGCAGGTTCAACTGAAGAATGGCTTCAACTTGGAGCCCTCAGGTGTGTAGGGCACACACTGCATTCCAGAACTTGAGCAAGTGGAACGCCTTGGAGCAAAGAGGACCCGGCCTTCTCTTCCCCCTCTAATGTTCATATCTGGCCACTGGGATGATGTCAGTGGATGGTATAAGGCTGTGAGTGAGCCTCCTATTTTATATGGTGAATTTATTCACTGAAAATCAGGGCTACGACTTGTGAACGGCCTTGACTCACGGCAGCAGGGCCTTTGGCACACTGGCCTGTGGGAGGGGATTTGAACTCGATTCCATGGGGGCTACTGCACTACTCAGTACCATTCTCAGGATCAAGTTGGAGCTTCCAGCACTAATGTTCAGATTGAAAAATCAGCTTCTCTTCCCAGTGTGTCTTGCCCTTTCATTCGAATTCTCGACCTGACACTAGAGTTCCATTCTAAATCTCCTCTCTAACGACATTGTCTTGGTTACTTTTCTCTCGTTGCTGAGACAAAATACCCAACGCCCAAAATGAAGGAATGAAAGGTTTATTTAGCTTACAGTTTGTGGAGGTTTCAGTCCATACTTGGCTGGTTCTGTAGCAGAGTCGTACATGGCAGAGGGCTAATGTTCATTGTGGCAGCACACAGCAAAACCAACCAGCAAAAGGGAGGAAAGGGTGAAAGCAGCCTCTTTTTCTTCCCTTACATTGTAAAAAGCCTACCCCTACCCAGGGGGCAGGTAGCTCTCATACAAGGTCCATGCCCTCCCCTTCCACAGGCTCCGGAGGTATAAAAGTAAGCACCTTGGCTTCCTGCTGAGTCACTCAGCCAAACCTCTAGACTCCCCAAGTGGACACGATGTATCAAGCATAACCAAAATCTAATGCCCTCACCTGCAGCGTTTAATACACTTATGCTGCTTCCCCATTACCCCAGTCATTGAGCTTTGGCATGATCCTTGGACCTTTGCAGACCTTGGCTGTTTTCATTGCTCCAGTCTCATGTTTTGCACATCACCCTCACACTACTTAGAGTCCAGCATGGGGCTTGACACTCACTGGGATTTCAGTAAGTGATCACTGAATGGAACATGGGCCAATAGCCACATCCCTGGGGACCTGGAGAAGAAATTCAGCTCCAGGTCTTTGTGTTTTCCCTGTCCAAGGCACAATTTGGACAAACTCAGGCCTGCTCATACCTCTGAGCCCTCTGCGTCTCACAGGTGCCAGCTTTCATTCCTTCTGATCTCTGAGTCCTTTCTGGATGCCATCTCCCAAATCTGTGTTGTGTGTCCCTGCATGGGGGGACTCCAGGACTGTGTCCACCATCACATACACAATGCCAGCAACAATTCTTCCTCTCCCTTTGGAGACGCTCAGTTCATGCGCTGTTCATGAACAGCTCTGGTGCCCACTTACTCTCCTCTGCGCCCAGGAGTATCAATGATCCTTGGCCCAAAACTCACATGTGTATGAAAGAGCTAAATAAGAACTGAATGAAAAATATTTAATCCAGAAATTAATTTCTTTCTAGACAGAGTTATTGAATTGGTTTGAGTTGACCATTCTCTTGGGAAGTTCTCTGAAAGGCTGCGAGCACTGGGTACACCCCTCACCCTCCTCCTTCCCCAGTGCAGAAGTCACTGCTTGAAAGGTCCTTTGTGTCTCTGAGAAGTGCTCACATGGAGCAGGTGGCCAAGGACAAGACAAAATGGCTTCCCCTCTCATTGCAGTGCACCTGTTGGCAACTAAAAACTCTTCTGGGAGGTTGAAACTTCTTAATGTATACTGCAGTACTCAATGAAAGTGTTTCATTATGTATATGGCTGTAAAATTCATGTTTCTTTGGATGGAAGGGTGTTAGGAGATCCAATTCTGCCCTCCTGTTAGTGTCATTTCTATTCTTTTTTTAAAAATAGTGGTTTAATCCTACATTTTGTACTTTGTTGCTTTTCTTAAATTGTTTCTTAGATTACCTCACAGGATATCATGATTTCAATTACTTTTTACAAATAATTGTTACCTAAGATATTTCTGCAGACCTGTCTTTAAATTTGCACCGTGAAAAAATCAGTTCTCAGGGGAACATGTTCATCTGTGTTTTCTTTGACTGGGTGACTCCCAGCTTCGTTGCCTTGCTGCAAATTTCAGGCTTTGTCAGCCTGTGGGATCATTGCTCAGTGAATGGAAATGCCTTCCACACTCGCTTTCTGGTATTCCTTGGTGGTCAGTTTAATACATAGTATAGATTATGTGGAAGCAGTGAAAACTGGGGAATTAAACAATCACTAATTCAGATATTATTACTAAGATTGTCAACAATGTCACCTGAGCAAGATGTTTAACTTCTGTGAGCTGCAGATCTTCTTCATGTGTAGCATCGGTAATACATACTTTGTGAAGTAAATAAGGATTTAAAATGTAAGAACATACAACATAGTGTATACAAAGTAATCAAATGTGTGTGAAGTGAAAACATTCCAGTAAAATGTAGTCTTTGTTCTCTATCAACTTGATTTAGAAAACATAAATGGAATCTAATTTGAAGAAGTAGGTGACACCACTTACGTTGCAGTAAATATCAGATGTGCTTACAGATCTTCAGAGCAATTACTATACATCTGGAGCTGTGTTCTGGGGGAATGTCTGCAACCCACAACACAGAATCTCTGAGTTCAGAATACAACCTTCCCTTCTCTGCATTGCATTTGTGAAGAAATTACTACACATGCAGATGTTCGCCTTATAGCAAGAAATAAGAAAGAGGGCCTTGGATGAGAGCAGGATTGTGTTCTTGTACACTTTGTTTTTCACAGATAACACTCTACAGATTTCTACTTCCATGCATATGTTCCCCTTTTTCCCTGGTAATTTTCTTTAGCCTAATGCACCTAATGCTCTAAAGTCTACTGGATCTGGTTACTTATTGTGAAGAGGAGGTGTGTCTTGCTGTTTCTACAACCCAACTAGGAAAATAAAACATCAAGTTCATTACATTTGGACTATTGTTGACTAACAAAGAAGGGGAAGCCTGAGGGAGTAATGTCCTCTAGGATGGTCATACATTACATCAATTTTTTAAAAATTATTCCCTCTAGACATAGGAGGGACTTTTTTCTCAGTGTTACATGAAAAAAAGAAAAGGGATATATATTTGGGAACCACTGGCGATGAATATTGGTCATATGTGTGAGGGTGGGACAGGGCCAGAGTGACACAAGCAGTCAATCTACCTCAGTATGCAATAAAGCATTCTGCTGAGACAATTACAGTCATTAGTCACTAGGCAACATTACCCCCCAAGATTCTAAATTTGCAAGAGTATAAAGTAAATGCTTCTACTGTTGAAGTCAGTCCTCCTGCCTAGCAGGTAAGAGGTAACTTCGCCTGACCCCAGATATTCTGTCTTGTCTTTATTTTCTAAGTCCTCTCCCTGTTCTCTCCCAGGGACCACCAAGAGACCACCATGCCCAACAGCAATACTTGACACTACTTTATGCACTTCTCTAACAGGTGAGTGACAGATTGTTTTTACCTTTGTAGAGAGAAAACTTGCATTACAGAATGATCGAGTATACTTTTCTAGTCTAAATCCATATGTATCTTGGCTGCACTCTTCCTGCATGCTTTAAAAAACGAACAGGAAAATACAAAGAACAACCCAAATTGGGTTTTATTGGTATTTCTGTTAATATGGATAATAGGGGAATAGAGCAAGTGTTGTAGGAAAAAATAATCTTTGTAATTTGAATAATATTCTGTGACCAGGGGTTTCCAAAAGCCATGATTCTTCGGTGGGGACAGAGGAAGGCATGGATTACTTAAGAGTTAGTGCCATTCCGTTCCTGTTGTTGTTGTTGTTAGAAAAATCAAACTCATGACCTTGCCTTGCCCAGCAGTCTTTCGTGCTTCTGAGCTGTACGCCTGGCCCTAGAGCCATTTCTTATTCTACCGTATCTTTAGATTTTTCTCAGGGTAAAATGTTTATGAGTAAATTATAGCTAAGTCAGCAGCAGTATAAGACCTTGGAAAGAGGTACTAATATTAGATAATTTGCAATTATGTAGGGTTAGCCTAGAAAAGAAGTTGCTGGTGTCATAGATGTGAAGAAGTTTCTGTGACATGAGAGCGTGTCCATCTCACGGCAATGGCTCTGAGTCAAACATTGTGAGCCACGGAACTGAATTACTTCTAGTTTCATTATTCCCCAGCTGTAAGCTGAGAGTGTAATTGTATTTGACACACTTCTGGGACTCACACTATACGTATGAATCATTGTTCAGAGGTTTTCGTGAATTACCATGACCATTTTATAGTATAGATGCTCTACAGTGAGGGTGAACTGCAACACAACCTATGTTAGGAAAATGGTAACAAAAACATGTTGGGTGAATCATTTCTCTTTCTCTCCTTATTTACTCTCCCTGAAAATTGTTCTATGAGACATTTTTCTCTGCCCTTCTTTCTCCAGGGTGCTTGAGCTTCATCTTATAAACTTTGCACAGAAGAATAATAGAGCATAATTTTCTGACATTTTGGACAACCAGTTACACAAAGCTAAGTAAGGATGCTGGGTTTAATGTTGACCTCTGGTCCACATGGAAAGCTGCTTCCCGTGGCAAGTTTTCAGGACGTGGTGGGATTTATAAAATAGTGTCTGAAGGAATATACATTATGTCACTTATTTGTACTAGTTTTGGAGGGAAAAAGAACATGGGACAACTCTTTAGCCTCCCCGCAGGGGATGGACATGTTCTGCAAAGAAAGAACGTGACTGCCAAGATTCCCCTGTGCCGGATCTGAATCAGGCAGGACTGCGTGGTGCAGGAGCAAACTCTCAGGAGCACCGGAACTTCTCACTGTGACCTCTGTGGTATGAAGAGGAAACAAAGAGAAGGCCACCTGAGGCTGTCCGCTGGCGTGCACCCTCCACACTCCACTTTCACACCTTCTTTGCCTCCCCCAACTCTGATAACCCGTTTCCTGCTGCATGATGTTTTGTTTCAAGTTGTACAGCTAATCGACTGTGGTATTTCAAATTGATCTCAGGTTTTGTTTTGGTTTTTCTTGGTTTGTTTCTGTCTCTGTCATAGTGGATAGATAGAAAGGGTCAGTGAATTAAAGGTGTGAATGTGTTTTATGAGACTATTTGGATGACACACAAATACCTATATCTCAGAAGTACATAATAGAGAATGTTTAAAAGCACATAGTGGGCATCTAAATTATACAAGGTGTTGGTTAGAGTCATATTATAACAACACGTGTTTTTTCAGTACACTTATTCCAAGGAAACAACTTTAAGACATGGAGTCTTTTATGCTTAGCATTAGTATATAATAGAAAGCCACATGAAAGGTCTGGGTAACATGAGTGACAATTCCTGCACCAACTAGGCTTTGAACTGCTCAGTGACTTCTTAAAGAAAGCAGATGTTTGCAATACCTGCAATTGGAAAAGCAGACCTGGAAGAAAGGAGAAAGCCAGGTGAGTTTGGATATTCTATCCCACCATAATTTTAGTGTTTAGATTCCGTATTATTTCTATATAGCAATCCCATCACATGCATTTATTAATCTTTATATGCTTTCATTGTATCTTGAACCTACCTTGGTTATAACAGATTTCAATAAATATTTTTTGATTTGAGAACTATGCTCTCTTTCTTCTACATATTGAAAAAAGTTCTCAAATCTGTGTTCTCTTCTTCCTCAATATTGGTCTCCATATATCTAGATGTTTGCAGCAGATAATGTATTACAAAACACACTAGTGTTTCAATAAAACAAACACTTCAAATATATCTATAGGCAAAAATGTGTTAAATATTAATAGCACCTAATTAAAATAACCCAATGTCTGGGACAGAAAAGGACCAAAATGGATTTTCTTGCAAGAAGTGTCTTTTCAGTGTTAACATCATTGTGAAACTTTTGATTATATATTTGATAAAGGACCTACAATTATAAAATGTATACTTATATATAATAATTATTAATAGTTTAATATTAAAATTCATGTGCAAAGTGAAAAAATCTTGTCCTAGGAATGGACATAGTAATGAGATTAATAATAAATGATCTCTGTCTGTCTAGCTGCCTATCATCTGTATATCTAGCTATACAATGATCTATGTTTTCTACAAACTACGCAGTGATAGAGATGGCCAAAATATTTGCGGAATGTAGTGAGACACTTTGATATCTCATTAGTACCAATGACTGCTAATTTTAAGTGCTAATATGTTATGATCAACCCACCTTTTAATTCAATGAAGGAAAAATGCCCTTGTTACAATACTTAGGATGCCAAGACTCAATTTCTTTCTATTTAGTGACCTTTCCTCCAGACCGTACAGTAAAAAGAGACAGTTAATTATCTGTTTAGCTACAAAATAAATAACTTCATGAGTTTTCCACAAGAGTATTTGTGAAATGAAGAAAGGTTCTGTAATGTTCAATATAGAATGAACCTGGTCAACTATAACATTTTATTGGCGTTTGGAATAGAATATTAGAGCAAAGTTGTAGGTTAGTTGATTCTTTTATATTGTATTTAAACACATAACATTTAAGTTAACATTTTTAATTGCAGAAAGTGTTTCATCAACATCATCTTGACTAGAAAGTCTGAAGATAGTTTCTTCACTGAAGTAAATTCATAATATTTCTTTCTGAATTGAAATTAAAATTCTGTGCAGGTAAGTGACATTTCACAGTTGAAAGATCCTTTGCTCTGACAAAGAGGAAAAGAAGTTCTATGTTAGGTGTTGACTTCCATGCCTGTTTTGACTGGCTCGTCCCTCTCGCATGAACTTCCCTGGTGCTTCCCAGGCTGTGGCGTCTGGGGTATCACCCTGCATCACTGAGTCATACAGCAAGCGCCTGGAGACTGAAAATCACTAAGTTAAAAAGTCACAAGAACATGTACTGGTAAATGGCATTGGTGCCTCCTTAATTTAGAAATATATCCTTAGATTTCTGACTGCTTTGAGGGTTACATTTCATAAACTGGAGAAATACAATTACAGATAGAAATACTTGACACTTTACAAACTATGATAGAATATTCATTTCTCTCCTTTGTTATGTCTTAAATACACCATATCGTGAATACAATTGAAGATTACTAAAAGGGACAATCAAATGTCTCATTTTCCTCTTTTCCAAATGGCATATTTTAGAGCAAAACTGGAGCATAGAATACAGTTCTGAAGAATATACATTTGTATAAGTTTAATAAATGTGAGACATATGACATGTGCAGACAGTTGTGTGCCACTGAGGGTGATACAGAATTTTCTATGTGTCATCATGGAAATGCAAAGACAATTCAATAGATCTCAAATGCTCAGTGACCAGCCTTTATAAAAGGGCTGATATTTTTGATATGCAAATCGAAGGAAATAGTAGCATGCAGTGTTATCTCATAGTTTTGTATTGATTAAAAGTGAAAATTCATCAGAATCCCATGAGTGCTAACAGATGTTTGTATTTGAAGACCTTAAATGGAGAGCATCACATTCAAAACCTTATCTCAGACCTTACCTAATACTATCCTAAGGAGTCACCATTAGCAATTGAAGAACAAAGTTTGGAGAAGATTTATGGAGAAATCATAGATAGAATGCACTGAGTCTGTTTATATTACTTCTGCTTTAAATATTGCATAACTTTACAGAACACCACAGTTAATCACATCAAATATTCTATGCCTTATAGCACACGTGAATGCAATCCATTATTTTTTTTGGACAAATTATTTCCAAGTCCTTCTGTCTCCTTGTTCATGGAACCATGCACCTGAACAATAACGTGACTGAGTTCATTCTGCTTGGGCTGACACAAGATCCTGTTTGGAAGAAAGTACTTTTTGTCATTTTTCTGCATTTCTATCTTGGGACCTTGTGTGGTAACTTGCTGATCATTACTACCATCAGGACGAGTCGTGCACTTGGGAGCCCGATGTACTTCTTTCTTTTCTATTTATCCTTGTCTGACACCTGCCTCTCTACTTCCATAGCCCCTAGAATGATCATGGACAGCCTTGTAAAGCAAGCCACTATTACTTTCAGTGAGTGTCTAGTCCAAGTCTTTTCCGCACATTTCTTTGGCTCCCAGGGGATCTGCATCCTGATCATCATGGCTGTGGATCGCTACGTGGCCATCTGTAAGCCCCTGCACTACATGACCATCATGAACCGCAAGGTCTGTGGAGCATTGGTGGCCGTGGCCTGGGTAGTATCCTGTGGGCATTCTTCATTTCAGATGTTTCTGCTCTTAACCCTGCCATTCTGTGGCCCCAATGAAATTGATCACTACTTCTGTGACTTGGAGCCCCTGTTGGAACTTGCCTGTGCAGACACCTATGCGATCAATCTGGGCTTGGTGTCCAATAGCGGGGCCATTTGTTTAGTGAGCTTTGTCCTGCTGATGATCTCCTATGTTGTCATCCTGTACTCTCTCAGAAACCACAGTGCTGAAGAGCGGAGAAAAGCCCTCTCCACCTGTGTCTCCCACATCACTGTGGTCGTCCTGTTCTTTGTACCTTGTATATTTATTTACACACTCCCTGCCACTACGTTCCCCATGGACAAGACGGTAGCTGTGTTTTACACAATTGGGACACCCTTGCTCAACCCTTTGATTTACACACTGAGGAATGCAGAAGTGAAAAATGCCATGAGCAAGTTGTGGAGCAGGATGCGAATCTCAGATGACGTGAAATGAAGGCAAGTTTCATACCTGATTTTTATTTGTAGACTGGCCTAAAAGAAGTAAACAGAGTTTACATTCTTATTTACTGGATTATTTACTGGATTGAATATAATAGTACTTGGAGTTATGGGTGCTAATTCTTTTGGACAAATAGACAATGTGAACACCTACACATGCATTGATTTTATGCATATGAGGAACTTGCATGTGTGAGACCAAATAAATAAGGGCCATTGTCTTAAATATTGCTCCCTGGTTTCCTTGTCGCTTCTGAAAATTATAACTTGTATCTACCATTTGCTTGTGTTGATGCTTGGTGTTCTTTGCTTCCAGGTGTCCTTCTATGAGCTCATGTACAAAGACACATAAACTGCAGTGTTTCTCTCTTGCAAACAATTTCCTTCAGTGTCCTGAGACACTTCAGTCTCTCCTATGTGATGATGGGAGACCATCTCCATAATGAGAGAGAATACTTCAAATATGAAAGAGATAAATGTATTTGTGTATGATAAGCAGTTAATATTTGGAATACAAAGAATTCAAAAAATCAATAGCAAAAAAAAAATGGATGGAGGAGAGAAGAGCTAAACAGAAATTCTTCAAAAGATCACATATGGAAAAAGTTCTACATCATTAACTGTCTGAAAAATGGTAATCAGAACTTCACGGAGGTATCACCTCACCATAAAAAGAATAGCTATTATGAAAAACACAGCTGTGTATGTTAATCCCAGCACTCAGGAGGCTGAGGCTGGAGCACCACATAAGTTCAAGGCCAGCCTGGGCTATGAAGTGAGCTTAAGGCCAGCCTGAACTGCGTAATGAGACCTTGTCTCAAAAAGATGGAAATATGGTTCATAGTTCATATTTTTCCCTTTTTAATTTTAAGAATAAAGGAAGAAAGCATGTTAACACACAGGAATCCATTTACAAAATAGTGTAAGAACAATACAAACAGTATAGTGCTATAGACAACATGGTAGGAAATTAACAATGGTTGTTGTATTACTACTGATGTCATCAAAGTGGTTCATATTTCTTAATTGTACATCAATAATGTAAAATACTCCTCTTGGGAAGGAAAAGGAGCAACCCTTTCCTGTCCAAATCCTGTATGAAGGAAGAGTTGAGAGAGTGGATGTTGAGTCTGGGACAGCGTAGGACACATTCTTGCCTGTGAAAACTTGCCAAAAATGTAAGGAAAATTCTTCAATAAATTAGGAAAACATTTATTAACCTCTAACTTTTTTCTACAAATAATGGTGTGAATACAAAAATTTCATCCTGACTTTGTTTCATTCCATTGTACATCTTTTATGACAAATTATTATTGTGTGCATATGATTATTATATATATTTATGCATTAATATGATGCTATGATATGGGCAGATGGATCGATAGATGAAAATGTGGAATAATTAAGTCATGGTAATCAGCATACCAACATACCACTACTTATTTTGTGTATGTTGTGCAAAATTTGAAATTCCTCTTTTCACAAACCTAGAGGGATGCATGGGAAAGGTCTGTGAGAGGACCAGGAAAAGATACCCACACACAGAGAAACCCAAAGACATGCATTAGAGATACAATGGGGTCAGTGGAATGAATAGGAGGAGTCTAGACCAAACAAGAGCTAGGGCAGGGAGTGGGTTTTAAAAGACCAGGTGTTTAAAGGAGTATGCAAGACAACCAGCCCCCCCAACACAGGTGTGGTTATGATCCATGCACTTGCTCATGTGTTTACTGAAACTTCACTAAGTCTCAGGCACCAAGCCAGACATTAAGCTTTTTCCTTGTTACAGCTTTGTAGGGCATTTTGGAGTCTGTTAGTGCAAAGGATTCTAATTTGACAGCTTTGGTTGTTCAGAACATCTGTAAAGGAAGAAGTTAAATCATCATTATTTGCGGATGAGCTGGTTCTTTACATACATGGAAGACTCCCAAAGCTACACCACAAGATGTATAGACTTAATAAGAAAATTCCGTCACTTAGCTAAATACGAAGTCCGCAGTCAAAAATCAATAGCATTCATGTACACAAAGAACAAATTCACTGAGACAAATTAGGGAACCCACAGTTTTGACAACAGCATCCCCAGCATGAGTCACTTAGGAATCAGTCTAACAAGGAAGTGAAAGTTCTCTGCATTGAAAACCACAGTACTATGAAAAAGGAGATCAAAGAAGGTATCAGAAAATGGAAAGATATTTCTTGCTTTTGGGTTGGAAAATAGTGAAAATGGTCATACTTTCCAAATTGTTATACACATTCAATGCAATCCTAATGAAAATATCATTGACTTACCTCGCAGAATTAGAAAACATAATCCTAATTTTTTTGGAACCAGAAGAGGCCTAGAATAGCAAAAGCAATTGTGGGCATCAAAGGAAAGGTAGGAGGCATCACAATCCCTGACTTGAAATTATACTACAAACCGCAATGGTAAAAAAGCATGGTGCTAAAACAAATACAGACCAGATACCAGTGAAACATATTAGAAGATGCAGAAACATCTGCAAACCACCTTAACTTTGAGAGAGGAACCAAACACTTGCACTGGAAGAAAGATAGCCTCTTTATAAAAGGTGCTGGGACAACCTTTTCTTCACATACTGAACAATAAAAATAGACCAATTTCTCCCCATGCACTAAACTTAAATGAAAATTGGTCGAGGATCTAAATATTCACAGAAAGACAATCTAGGAGCTTTTATAGGCAAATGATCACAATTAGAGACCATACTCATAAGTGAGGTAAACCAGATGTGCATGCGCAAACAGCGTATACTATCATTAGTGTAGGAACCTGGAAGTGAGAATATAGATCGGGAGGTATGAAGGGAGACTGCTCAAGGGTAGAGAGCAATCGGGATGAAAGGAAGGAGGAGGAAGAGCGGGATAGCTGAGTAGGTATGTACGTATGTGCGGGATGGCTGACATGGTTGCACTGTTGTCTCATGTCATATTGATGTGAGAAACAATCGGTGATTAGTTGTTTGATCAATCTTGTATGTCTACTTATATTGTCCTGAGTATACACTTTGAAGCTACCAACGTGTAATACAACAACCATTGTTGATCCCCTGCCACCTTATCTGTAGTTCGGTTTTCGTACAGTTCTTGTGCTACTGTCTGTATGTTTGTTAGTGTTTTTTTGTTCTTTTACTTTTAAAATAAAAAATATATATATTCACAGAAAAACAAACACTGAATCTACTGGAAGAGACAACAGGTAGAATTTTTGAACACGTAGGTATAGGTAGAGATTTCATAAGCAAAACCCCCACAGCAAGGGAAATATTGCCAGGAATCAATAACTGGTATGTCATCGTATTAAAAAGCTTTTTCCCGAGAAATAAATTATCAATTGAGTGAACAGGTAACCCACAGAGTGGGAAAAAATTTTAGCAAGTTACACTTCCGAGAAAGGACTATTATCTGGAACATACAAAGAACTGGAAAAAAGATCCCTAAATTGAAAGACCAATCCAAAAGTGGGCATCTGCGAGGAAGCCACACTTCTCACATTAAGTACAAGTGGCAAATAAATATGTGAAAAAAATGGCCAATGTCATCGGTTTTAGAGAAATGAAAATTGAAACAACACAGATTCCATCTAATTCCACAAAGAATGGTGGTCATCGGGAAATCAACCAACAAGAAATACTGAAGGAGCTGCGGGGAAAAGGGAACCCTTCTCCACTAGAGGTCCCATTTGATCTAGCTATTCCCTTTCTTGGTACTTTCCCCAAATAAGCAGCATACCACAACCATGTATCCTCACCCATGTGTATAGCAGTGCAGTTTGTAATAGCTAAGTCTTTCAAACAACGTAAGTGCCCATCAACTGAACATGGGTAAAAAGATGTGTTTTTAAAAATATAATGGAGTACTTCTCTGTCATAAAGAAGGATAAACTTGAGACATTTATTGCTAAATTGATGATGAGATCATACTTCTAAGTGAAATAAATCAGACAGACATTTTGTCTCGCTGGTGTGAGACACTGAAAGTGTAAGTAATAAACCGAGGTGTAACTGTATGAGAGATATGGTAAATGGGAAGAAATTTTACCAAAATGAAAGGGAACTAAGGAGAGGGGAAGAGGTAAAAAAGGAAGGGAAAAGAAAAAATGAGAAAAGATTGATAAAATGTAAACAAAGTCTGGTAAATAAGAGGGGAATAGGAGTTCAAGGAAGAGGAAGAAAATGGGAGGAAAACTAAAACAAATTATGGTGTACCACATACAAACCCACTATGATGGATGTGGCCATTGTGTACAGCTAACCTGCACAAGTAAACTTCATTAAAATTTTAAAAAGCATTAGAACACTGTGGTTACATTCATACTTAGAATATTTTTTTCTAGGTCTACAAACAATGTGATGTCAAAATTGATAGTGACTATATCGTATCTGTAGATTATTTGGGTTCTTGGGTAATTTTAATAATATGGCTCTTCCAATCCATGAGCACAAGATATCTTTCCATTATTTGGATCCTGTTTTAAGTTTTTCATCAATGACTTCCAATTATCAATATAGATATCCTTCACTCCTTTGGTTCAAATTTTTGTAAATGTTTCTTTAATTTTGTGGCTTTTGCAAATAGGACTGGTACCTTGATTTCTAGTTCTGACCCTTCACTCTTAGTGCATTGAAAAGCTGTTGAATTTGAGTTTGACTAGTGACATCTGCTTGATTTTTAAATGTTTTCAGATATCGGCTATAATTAGAATCAACTCTCTTGTTTTACTGAAGTTTGGTAAGTTTTATTAAAATGCTGTTTCAGGCCACCACCCAGGGTTTTGGACACTTATGGTTAGTTTCTGATGCCTTATTTTCACTTCTGACTGAGGTCATAATTTTTGAGAGCTCTTGATCCTCATTGGTGTGTGACATCATGTAGGAATTCATGGATTTGGTGTTCATCCAGTCTTCCTAATCTGGCTTTTTAGGTCTGTCTGTCCAGAAAATCCATTAGACTTCTTATCTGATGTGACAAAGGATAATCTGTCCCTGTGAGTCTGCCTGAGGGCTGAGGGGGAATCCAAACATCTCCTCCAGCTTTAATGCCCTGTGCTCGAGAGCTGTGGATTTTGCTGTTTTGTGCTATAGAGAGAATATCCACAGGCTTCTGGGACGAACCTCTGACCATGAATTCTGCAGTGTCCTGTCATCCTGTGAGCTCAGAGCCCACTAAGGAAAATGAAGCACATATAGGACCAAGGTCCACACTGCTACGGGCTGCCTACTGCTGAGGCAAACCAGTGGACCAAGATCCCCAACCAGTCACATCCAGTGTTGGGCAGAGTAGAAAATCAATACACTGGTACGGCATGTCCTGCCTAAGCTAGGGCTATTCCAGAGCTCTCTGTAGACACTGGCCTGAGGGTGGCTGTCGTTAGGATCTGCTCAAGGTTGTGCTCCCCATCCTGGCAATAAGCCCGAGAGCAGACCTGTGCTTACTACTCTGACCTATGTCCAGTGCATGGTGTCTTGGTCCATGCTATGCTGTCTGAGGCTGAGTGGGTTTGTTTCAGGCAGTCACATCTCTACCAAGACTGACATTAAGCTTGATTCCATGCAGGGGCACAACCAAGCCAGTACTTTAGCTCACAGCAATGCAGGCAAAGCACCTTCATCACAGAGGATACGAGGCCCCTATGAGGTGCTACAGCAGGGCAAGAAGGAGCTGTGCCTGAAAGCACTGGTCCAGGGATCTAGATTTTGCCTGAGGTTGAGAAAAGTGTGGTCATGATGAACCTTTGATACAAAACGGGCCTCGCTTGATTTTCCCAGCTGCAAGCACTTGAGAAATCTCAGGAAGGCTAAATGCCTGTCAAGGGCAATAATGATGCAGGCCATTGGTACCAAGGCCTTTGCCTGTTGCTTAGGCAGGTACAGGCCCTGTCTATGGTCTCTGGCCTGAAAAAAGGGATCTCTGGTTTCTGTGTTTTGGATCCCAGAAGGAAGAGCAATGCAAACTCCTGTGATAATTCTTACACTCTGTTATCTACTCATGGAATTTTACATTTGCTTCCCAAATGGGAGGAGCCATAGGAACCACTTGGGCCTGCCTGACTACCATAGTTCCATTGGTATGTCTTGAACACAGTCTTGGAGCAAGCACTATGGCCTCTGCCTATTGCTGGGTTTCAAGGGTGAGGCATTGACTTAACCCTTTCTCCTTTCCTCAGGCCTGAAGGACTTTTCCACATGCAAAAGGGAAGTGGCATGGAAAACTCTTTACCTCCTACTTTTCTCAGTGTGTTTTTGTTTTGTTTTGGTTTGGTTTTTTGCTATACAAGACCTTGGAACTGTGGTCTCTCACCTGTTCTTTTTAGCTGCTGTACTGATATGTCTGAGGGGTGTCCCACTAAAGGAGCTTCAGTTATACAACAGTTCACTTTTAGGTGGTGCCGACATAACATGCAACGTGACCCGTGTTCCAGGCTCCTGTCTTTATCTCATAGGGAACCGCTCATTAGTGCCCAAGTCCAGGTGGGAGAAACACGACAGTGAAGAAAGACAGCACACTATTTTACTGTTACTCATTGTGAGAAGGAAGTACTTGAGTCTGAGAATTTACAAAGAACAGAACCTTGGTCAGGACGTCCAAGATCAGGGGCAACCTGTGCAGCCGCCAGGAGGGCCTGGAGGTGCTGCTTTATGGCTCCGTGCTGGAGAAGGGTTCACCACTGGGTCTTCCACGTGAGGAGGACAGGAAGAGAAGGGAGCACTTGCGCATCTTCTGAAGAGGCCAAATAGGAGAGTTAAATAAAATGCACTTTGCCTAATGGCAGCACGAATCTCTGCAGTCCCTCCAGAGATGCAGTTGCGTTTGATGTACTATTTTCTCTAATAGAGCCAGCTCTGCTGGCTTCCCTTTGGCGTTTCCCACCATAATGGCCATTACTTCACAGGATATAAATATCCTGCCAGGTATGGGGTGTATTTATCCCAGTTATGCACCTTAGGACTTTATGGTTGCCCTAGTGTGAATTGGCTCTGAGGTAAAACACCATTGATCACATGACTTTCGCAGTCCCTCCTGTAACTGGTTGGCCCTAATAGTGTTGTGGATCCCATGTGCCAGTGTCAGCTCATAAGCAGTGTCCAGTAGAGCTGAAAAGTGTCAATAGTTCCTATTTGCCAATATATGGTTTCCACGTACAAGGCCATAGGTCTATTTGTGGAAAGACACAGAATAAGTGAGAGTGTAACTTTTTGGCAGTACCCTCTGTGTTTCCTCAAGCAGATGTGGCATTTACTTTATTCAAGTGTTTCTGAGTGTGAACACAGGGTGATGGCAGTGCGGTGGCCTCACTGTTGTCAGGACTCAAGTTTCACTGCCATTCATCTGCTCTGAACACTCTCTGTTAGTACAAATCTTGTAAACATGTAGTAGATTCCTATTTACTTCTAGCAATAGTATGCTTAATTAGCCAAAACCAAAGGCTTACAAGAGTCAGACTACTTTTTTTGTGGAGAAAACATTTGCCTCTGAGCTCCATTACTACAAGTTTATCCATCTTTTTGATGTTTGAATGCTGTCATTTGCCGTAGCCACTCCAGAATCCAACTACACCCACCATATTTCTGTTCGCAGATGGGTTCACCATGGCCCCCACTGTAAGGTCTGGAACACAAAGAGACCAGTGACAGAGCAGTGTAGTAGCGCTGGTCCTCCTCTTCCAAATCTGTCACCAGTGAAGGACGCATCCTCGGGACCCTCGAATGAGGATGAGTAGGTTTTACACAGCAAACCCACTCCACTGTAGAGGTCTCCACCAGCCTAGGAATCCCTACATCAACAGTAAGCCGAGGAATATTGGGAACCCCCAGCTCATTCACAGTGAGCCATCCTTCAATCCATATTTGCCAACCTACCAAATGAACTACTAGCGTCCTTTTTTAAAAGTTGATTTCATAGTGCATTCTGGATATACATGGTGACCTCATTCACCATAGGGAATATGTACCAATACATATTGTACTGTGATTCTTCTTTTCCCCCCATTTTCCTCTCCTCCCTCCAACCCTTAATACTACGCACTGAGAACTTAAATCTGAAATCCCAGCCTGAGGGACTCTAGCAAGGAATTCATATTGATTCTGTGATAGAGACATTTGATTGCCACCCCACATCCCTCATATCTATTTCTATATATATTCTAAAGAGCTCTGTGGTGAGAATTAAAACACTCAAGCCAGACACGTCCATCGTCGGTGCGCAGATCCCATGCCAGGAATCATACGAATATTGCAGTATTCTAAAATCTTTTAACCCTTTCCTTACACAAACTCATCATTTCTACCACATTCATTGTAGAATCCCTGTTTGCTTCTGGTGTGTCTGACACCCCAGATAGGCTTTCCTCACTCACAGAGCTAGCATGGTAAAAATTCTTTGCTTCATTAAAATATTAAAATTTGTGCGAACTTTGCATCACTACCCCACACTCTTAGTAAGTGTCACCACATATGTGTCTGGATTTGTCTGTGTAAGTTTGAAGAGTCATGCAGTTCTTTGCAGTGTAGCACACTGAATCATGGGGAACATTTTGTACCCAAGTTTAGTAACAGATATCTGAAGGAATGAGATGTACTGAGACTGAGACCTAAGTCTTGCCAGCATTGTCGTGTAGAGCTGTGAAATGTGAGGAAACGCCTCTGAGGAGACTCTTATCCAGTGGTGCCCTGGTTCACCAACTTAATTTCTTATAGGAAGAAGTGTCTGGAAAGATAGCCATGGTCATGTTCCTCACCTGATGTAGACTTAAAAGCAGAAACAATAATTTTGCCATGTGCTTCTCTTTGTGCCCCAGACTATTGCCAAATAAAAGCATTTGTGACCTGAAGTACCACTATCTTTGCAAAGGTAAACGCAAGATTGACCTACTAGACGAGAGTGGAGAGGCCACGGACTGACAGTATGCTCCTTAGGGTCCTGGAGGATTGTTCTGCTTCTCACTCTCCAAGAAACTCAGGGATCAGTTTATTTTGATGGAAAGGAGGAAAGGTTTATTCAAAGCTGGCTCTGAAGTAGACAGGGAGACTTTACTACATATTCCTCTTTTTTTCATGTGCTCAGTGATGTTTTGTGAGGTGAGAGATGAACAAAATGAAAAGCAGACAAGTAAGTTTTTATGCTGTGTGACCCACCCCGGTCATTTTCCATTCCAAGCTCCTTCCCTCCCTTGTGAACCCAGAACCAGACCTCCACCTCCTGAGACCAGAATGCAAATGTCATGTTCCAGAGTCACTCGTTTCTGTGTCCGTGCATCTGAGCTGCTATGTGGGTAACACTCTCCACATGAAGAAGTTGGAGATGTAGCTTATCTCTAAGTTTTAAAAGGCTCTTTTCTTTTTTTACCTGTAGACAGCCAAAGGAAGGTAAAGGAAATGAGTATCCCTTGTCCCATGTGACTGTAGGGATGCTCCATTTTTTTCCAAGTTGCTAATTTCCTGGAATAGGTGCTAGTTGACCCCTTGCAGAGGAACCACCTTGGATAAGAGCCCATTCTTAAAGGTTTGATTTTCCCATGTGGTTACAGGATGGCACTTCAACTGCAGCTGGAGATGTGTCTGTCACTCACAAAGACTCATATTTCTCTCTGTTCCACCTCCTCAGTTCCCTCAGTCACCCTGTGGTCAGCGCTAGAGCCTAGCTCTCCCCATGCTTTGGATTTCTCATCGCTATGAGCAGTAACTACTGTGAACTACTTCTGTCTCCCCATGTGTGCTGCGCAGTCCAAGCTGGGTGTTATCATGAAAGTGACATGCGAGGGATGACAGTGAGGGGAACTGATTAAGATGGGAAGAAAGGCTGCAGTTTCAACTGAAGAATGGCTTCATCCTGGAGTCTTCGAGTGTGTAGGGCACACACTGTATTCAGAACTTGAGCAAGCTGAACGACTTGGACCAAAGGGAACCTCGCCTCCTCTTCCCCCTGCGATGTTCATGTCCTGACCACTGCGATGCTTTCAGTGGATGGTATAAGGCCGTGAGTGAGCCTCCCTTTTCTATGTTGAATTTATTCACAGAAAATCGGGGCTGTGACTTGTTAGTGGCCCATACTCACGGCACCAGGGCCTTGAGCTCACTGGTCTGTGGGAGGGGATTTGAACTGGGTTATATGGGGGCTACTGCACTCCTCAGTCCCAATCTCAGGATCAAGTCAGTGCTTCCAGGACTAATGTTCAGATAGAAAAACCAGCTTCTCTCCCCAGCATGTCTTGCCTCTTCATTTGACTTCTTGACCTGAAGCTATAGCTCCATTGTAAAACTGCTGTCTAACGACATCTAATGCCCTCACCTGCAGCATTTAATACACTTACACTGCTTCCCTGTCACCCCAGTCATTGAGTTTTGACGTGATCCTTGGACTTTTGCAGACCTTGGCTTTTTCCATTGCTCCAGTCTCGTATTTTGCACATCGCCTTCACACTACTTAGCATCCAGCGTGGGGCCTGACACTCAGCAGAATTTCAGTACATGATCACTGAAGGGAAGATGGACCAGTACCCACAGCCCTGGTGATCTGGAGAAGAAATAAATCCCCAGGTCTTTGTCTTTTCCCTGTCAAAGGCACACTTTGGGCAAACTCAGGCCTGCTCATTGCTCTGAGTCCTCTGTCTCTCACAGCTGCCAGCATTCATTTCTTCTTATCTCTGAGTCTATTCTGGATGCCAGCTCTCAAATCTTTGTTGTGCGTCCCTGCATAGGGAGTCCCCAGAAGTGTGTCCACCATCACAGACACAACGCCACCAACAAATCCTCCTTCCCTTTGGGAGACGCTCAGTCCATGCTCTGTGCATGAACAGTTCTGGCGTCCAATTATTCACCACTACCCACCCAGAAGAATCAATGATCTTTGGGCCAAAAGTCACATGTGTATTAAAGAATGAAATAACAACTGAATAAAAAAAATTTAATCCGGAAATTAATTTCTTCCTAGACAGAGTTATTGAGTTGGTTTGGGGGTTGCTTGTAAGGGAAATAGAATGCAGATCATATATATCATAATATTATTTATAATAGTCACTCAAAGAATCATACAAAAGAGTATGCAGGAAATCTGTCTACACACTAGAGACCAGAGAATTCAGTTGGGGACCTGGATCCCAACATAATGTCCTGCATTAGGCCGGCTGAAGACCTAGAGTTCATAACAATGCCTCCCATGAGTCCACCTGGAGGCTTGAAGCCCATGGCAATGTCTCATATAGTCCCGTTTCACTGGTCTGCCCTAAGAAGGTTCAAACATCAGTGGTGGAATCTAGGAACTCTGTGCCAGCAGGGTGAAGGATCTGTGCTCTCAGGCAGAGGGATCTGCACTAGTGCCAGGAAGCGATGTGTAAAATGAGGAGACCTCTCCTGAAAAATACAGCAGCCGTCCTCGGGAACAGTGAGGTCCCGAGCTCCTCCAATAGTAAAGATACCTGAGTTCCCATTAGGAAACAGCAGAGCAAGCTTCTCCAGGAGACTGGCAGTGTACCGTCTTCCTCTCCAGAGCCAGGCAGCAGTGCTCAGTGTGAGGACCAGAGCTCCATCTCAGTGAACCAAAGCTTTTCTCAGTGCGAACAAGGTCCCGAGCTCCTTAGAGGCTGAAAAAGGTAAAATTCATCAGAAAAGCCAGCATGACAAGCTCCTCCAATACAACCAACAGCTTTTACAGCTTCTACAAACTGCCAACAGGCTCTGTCAGTTCCCAACACCCTCACTTCTTCTCCAGTTCTGCCCCTTATGCAGCTGGCAACAGACGGGCTTCCACAAACAGCACCATGCTTACTCAGTTCAGCTGGGTGTTATAAGTTGACCAGCAGTTGTCCTTCCACTATAGTTATGTAGTTTTAGAAGCAAATTTTAAAGAAGAAATGGGACCCAAAATTAACATAATAGTCTGACTTCAACAGCCCATATGTGTAGAATAATAATCCTTTTCCCATAACCTCAAAGGTTCCAGCATTTCCTAACATTCCAAGATAAGTCATTTTAGGACCGAAGGCAAACTCATAGCTATGAACTCTGTAACAGTAAAAAAACAAGTTACAAAATCTCAAGGCACAGGGGCACGGGGTAAACACTCCCAATTCAAAAGAAAAGAACAGGGAGATGGGATGAATCAGAGCAAAGCAAAACTGACACCTAACATGAAAAACTTTAACCCCTGCAGTGCCTTATGCAGCATGCAAGGCACATGCTAATCAAATAGGAGTTGCAGAGCCCACCTTACTGCTGGTGGCAGCTTGCTGGCTTTTCTCCTGGGTTTGCTCTGGTCATGCCCTGAGGATTTTCTCTGTAGAAGTTCACGTTTCTGGCATCTCTAAGCAGATACTGCCTCCTCAGGGACCTCTTTCCTGGCCTCCCAGGCCTTCTTCTGATAGCTGGATGGAGGCCCTCTCACCCGCAACTTCTGCATTCTGTACAGTGGTAAAACAGTCATCACCCGCAGGCTCCAAGGTCCGCTGTCAGAAGGAGCCACAGTCTGGTCCTCGTCGACAAGAGCAGGGTGGACACTGAGTGCCAGGGGAGCTGAGAAATAGGAAACGAGTCCCAGGGAACCGGTTCCCTGGGTGGCCCTTCTCACATAGGGGTCAGGGAGCCTCTTCTCAAAAGTCTGACACATTTTTCCTTTCATTTCACAATGGATGGAGTTTTGCCTATCTTTGAACTGCATTCAAGGTCTCTTTTCTGTTGTACAAAATACACTAAACTTCAGGAAATACAATTCTGCTATACACATCTTTACACAGTTTATTTTGGGTTAATATTTGTTTCTAAATGTGTTTATGCTTTGTTTGCCCTCAATTCTTGCTATACAACTGTCTAAAAGCAAACAGCAGTACACGTGACACCCCGTTTATTGGGCTGCTTTGAAATTTCCTTTGAAGAAATCAGTCTAATGACTTTCATGTCAATCTTCTGCAAGTTCTTAGCATGTAGGAAAGATGTAAACATCTCATCCTCATTCCCATCCTCCTCCTCATCCTCCTCCTTCTCCTCAACCTCCTCCTCATCTTCATCCTCCTCCTCAACCTCATCCCCATCTCCATCCTCAACCTTATTCACCAGAGTGCAGCTTCCAGTGGGGCCCTTGCTCCCACCTAAAACCTGATGATCCTGACATTTACTGCTCGTGTTCCTGTCAGCACTCTGGTGGCCTCAGTGGTGAGTAGGGTCTCTCCTTTAGCTTCCCTTATAGCAATTCTAGAGCTGCTCTGGGTTCATCTGTAAAGCTTTCCAAATGCTTCCTGAAGACCACTTTCAAAGGCCTCAAAAACACATAGTGGGTATAATTAGAGAATGAGCACCATTCTCTGTTCCTATTTATTCAAGGTACTTGATATGTTCAGTATAGAGAGAAAGGTTAATTTTATTCATGATTTCAGAAGACTCAGCTCATCCACGGTTAGCTCCAAGGCAAGGACATGATGGCCAAGGGTGCTGGACCAGCGGGCTTAATTCACACCCAGGGAAGCGGAGCAGAGGACACCAGCAAAGCTAAGGCAGCCAGGGTCAGGCTTACTCAGGGTTACTCAGGGTCAGGCAACAGTGACCCATCCAAAGACACCCAAAAGGGAGTTGTCTAATCCTCTAGGTTATTTTCATGCCGATCCTGATAATAATGAAGCTAAATCATCATGGAAATTATAACGTTCCTGGAAAGAAATGACTGTCAGTTTCATATGTCAAATCTCAAGTGATGCTAATGAACATTTTTAGATATTGTGGACAGATAATCAACTACTATATGTAATGTGCAAAATTATTATCACAAAATGGTAACAATCATGTCATATTGTCCATCCCTCATCACCTCCTCTAATGATCACAGAAACAGAGAATAAGGTCTGAAACATCAGTCGCACTATGGGATCTGACTCAGCACAGTATGTATTTTGAGAACTTCGTTACTATCAGTGTTTTTACAGAACAAAGTGAGCATAATAGCAATGCTTACCTTTTGAGTCCTCTAGGCATTACTTCTTAAGAGTAGCATATTTGATTAGCTTTTTTTATTTTATAAGAAAAGTAGAACAAAATTTCATAATAATATAAGAGAATAACAAGAGTTAATGCATTGAGTATTGTTATCTTTAATCAGTGCACAAGATGTAAGCTTATAAAGTACTCCAAACTATACTAGCACAAACCTTTCTTTTCAATGAGATAAGAGAAACTAGTAGTGTAACTACTGACTTTATTTTTATTAGAAGGAAATTATATGAATCTACCTACATAGATGAAGTTAGAAAAACTAAACTGGGATTACATGCAATTTTCCAAATATACAGAGTGGTCATGGATTACACTGTGTAACTTTTTTTCTGCACCAAAAATGCAAAACCTAAGAATCTCAGGATGTTTCTAGATGTCCTGTAAATATTCCCTGGTGAGATAATAAGAAATTATCTGTTTGATCCTTTGAACTTTAAAAGTAATATTCAGCTCCAGCAACATTTGTCACCTGTTAAAGTTTTTCTAACAAGAGAAGTCCTAATTGCATTTTTCATCTGAGCATTTCTCAAAGTATAGATCAGAGGATTTAACATGGGAGTTATCATGGTGTAGAAAACAGAAACTGCTTTGTCAATGGGGAGAGTCGTTGCAGGTCTCAGGTACACAAATATGCAGGGCACAAAGAACAAGGCAACCACCGTGATGTGGGAGGCACAGGTGGAGAGGGCTTTCTGCCTCCCCTCCACACTGTGGGTCTTCAAGGAGAAAAGAATTGCCACATAGGAGACCAGGAGAAGGAGGAAATTTAACACACAGATGAAGCCACTGTTGGCAGCAACAAAGAACCCCAGAATGTGGGAATCAGTGCAGGCCAGCTTGAGCAGAGGGTTCAGATCACACATAAAGTGATCTATGATATTTGGGCCACAGAAAGGGAGTGGCAAGATGAAGAGGATCTGTATGCTTCCGTGAAGAAAGCCTCCCACCCACGACACTCCAGCCAGCAGGTTGCACACTCTCCAGTTCATGATTGCTGTGTAGTGCAGCGGCTTGCAGATGGCCACATAGCGGTCATAGGCCATTACAGTCAGCAAGATGACCTCAGTACCACCAATGAAATGTTCTGAAAACACTTGAGTCATGCATGCATCAAACAGGCTGGTCTTCTTCTCATGCAGTGAATCAGTAATCAGTTTCGGGGTATTGACTGAGGAGTAGCAGGCATCAACAAAGGAGAGATGGGCCAGGAAAAAGTACATGGGGGACTTCCGTAAGGGGCTGACAATAATCGTGATAAGGATGAGCACATTTCCTACCATGGCGATGATGTAGACGAGCAAAAACACTGCAAATAAGAGTTTCTGCATCTTTGGGTTTTCTGTGAGCCCCAGTAGAACAAATTCAGTCACGTTGTTTTTATTTGCCATGTACCTAATGATGAAATTAGTTCTCTTACCTGAAAAATGTTAACACACCCTTGAATTCATGAAACTTGTTCATCCTAGTAAATAATAAATGACTAGGAGCTATTGAGTTGTGAAATTGCATACATTTTCTGGGGTTTTGTTTCCTTTATTTTGAAATAAAGTGAAGAACTCTAAATTCTTGCATATTACTAAAGATTTCTTCTGGATGAAGATCCTACAGAGGATAGTCATGAGGAACTCATGTAAACCCACAGAACACAAATTAAATGCACTTAATTGAGATGACTAAGAGCCCAAATTGCAGTAATATTTTTCAAACACAGTGGCATCTACATCTAACAGAAGAAGTTGAGAAAGGACGACATATAAAGTTATTAATGTGAAAGATGCTGTTATCCTTTATTACTGAGAAATGGAGTCCCTGGAAAGTAACCAAGAAAACCAGATGAAAAGGTAACATAAGGTGTTTTCCCCTATTTGTGAGGTATTCTTTCTCAATGTTGATGTCACTTACTCTGAAAACTAAGAATTGCATCTCACCCTTTTCACAGGTCTCCGTCTCGTGTCTGCAGTTGTTTTGCTCTTGCTTCTTAAAGCGCCATGTGCTTTCGTGTGACACTGAGAATGACACGTGTGCTGGAGATAGTTTACTTATATATGGTGTAATTAAATGTTAGCAACTTAAACCCTGCACAAAGTTTCTGGAAAATAACCTTTTTTAAACACTTACATATGTAAATGATCTTATAGATTTTCTACCTTTCTTACCCCTCACCTAGGAGTTGTATTTTCTGTTGTTATTTTTAAAGCGATGTGTCAATTTCTGAACTCCTATCACTGCTATAAAGTTCAAGTAATTGACTATCTGATTAAATTGCTAGTGATGATTTATCTGGAATCACACTACAGTCACTTCTCTACTGAGAAGTCACAAACTACAATATAGTTCCATACAGCTAATGATAGATACACAGTATTCCTAGCACTGGGCTGAGACTCCAACCCAAGGTATTTTGTTTAAAGCACACAAATTAGCAACAGTTTTGGAAGCAGAGCCCACACCAAATAGTTTTGCAACAACAGAAAGTGAGTCAATAACAACATCTGAGAGATGACAGAGTGAAAGCCATATATACAGCATTTAAAAATCAGACCTATCTATATTCTTGAAATACTCAAAATTTTATTTCTAAGCTATACATTGGTATACTATAATAAACCATTAGAGAAATTATTCCGTGTTTTGAAAATATTTTAGTTTTCAGTTTAAATGACATCAACATCACAAAAGAACAAATATCTCACAAATAGGAGAAAAAGACCTTAAAATAACGTAGGTCTAACAGAACTGCACAGGCTTTATGGTAAATATCCACATCTTATACCTCACCTGAGGAAAATGTTTTCAGATTGCAAGCAAGACCGTTTACTGAATGTGAGGTTTTGGAGTGTTATAAAGAATCATATTTTAGCCATATGATTTCTTTTTATTTTGCTTCTTTTAGGCTGTTTCTTATTTAAAGCAGTATGACTGTGACCCCTCATAGTTACACTCGTGTTTCAGTCAGGTCATATTGTTGTATTTGTTCTGCTATTTTGCTTTTACAGGATAGCATAAAAGGTATAAAAAATTTTAAAATGCTGTTTTTCTTATAAAAGAGGAAGTGGGTGTTGGTGGTTGTATTTTAATTATGTAAGCATCTCCACTTTTCTGCCCAAGAAAACATTCCATGGTGGTCTTATGTGCAAAGATTGTAAAAGGACAAAAAATAGTTAAACTGCTTATAATAATCCAGGGGTTGCACTGTAGCCAGGAGTAAAAATAATAACAATAATATTAATAATGATAATGATAAAACCACGTCTACAGATGCAGATGGCTTCACCTCTGTAAAGCAATTGATGTTATATTTTTGTGATGCTTACCATGCTGTGTGTTCCAGCAAACGTCTGTTAGTGTAAATGTATTTATTTTATATTGTATATATTGTTAAATGCAACAAGAGATATGATCCTGTAACTCCGATCAGTTCAGGTGTGTAACTCAGATTATTATGCCTCTCAGGTGATGGTAGAGCAATATTAAACAAGCTTCCACTTTTGGAAAAAAAGTAACATAAAATTTGAAGTGCAAATTTTGAACACTACTCTAGCGAATGTCTTTTCTGCACATCCATGTTTAGTGATAAGAGGAAGCCAAAAACAAGAACCTTAGTTCTGTAAACATGTAACAGCTCATGTAAACTGTGGTGGAGAAATAGGAAAATGCAAAGGGAGTGTATAAAAGCTATGCATAATAATTTAGTACTTTTCTTTCTGTACTATACACTTATATTTGTTATTATTGTAGTGAAACTTTCTGCGTTTATTCTCTGTACACCACAGTACCAAGTGTTGGGCACACAGGATTCCCGTTAGTGCTTGTGATCACCTGTGTGGTTAGTACCATGTAGCCCAGTCTACAGGTAAAGAAAGGCTGTCAGAGTCTGATGTATCCTGTTAGAGTGACAGTGATAACATTAACTAATACCCGTTGGACAGGTCACATATTCTAAGTGTTTCCTTACATAGTGGCTTCATCCTCACCCAAAACTATGCTATCAAGATAACATTGCCATGTGTTACCTATCTTTATTTTACTTGTAAGAGATGCTCATGATGCCAAAGATCCTCTTTTGGGAAAGGCAGCAATACACAGCACAGCCATGAATCACACGTAAGTTGTTCTTTTTTTAATCTTTTGTCCTCTAGTCTCTAATTTATATTTTACATTAAGTTTTTAACCTGAACCTATGTACCCTGTATTGTCATGTTAAAATAAATGATAGTAATGTAATCTTGTTTAGTAGGTCCATTATGATTAGTATGTTAATCATACTTCTTGAAAAGGAAATTTGGTGCTTTATATGGGCAAGTGATGGTACATTTCCTGTCCCAAGTATTAAGCAAACAACTCTTGACCTGCCCTTAGGCTCATTTTGTGAACCCAGGTTTGGCTGAAGGTGTCTGAGAGCATTTATCACCATGGTTAAGTACACTGGCTTAAGAGTGAAAAGGGTTAGGATGCTGAAATCAGAATCCTTCTTCCCTTTGGAATTTTCATACCCAGATATATTTCCTGGCACTTTGCGCCCCGGTGTCATTACGTAGGAAGTCTCACCGAGAATATTGTTTCACACTCATTATAAGAACTGAAAACATAAAACACAGTGCTGGGAGTGTATTTATTTCTGTGCCCATGCTTGCATTCAATAAAGGAGCAGACCTGACTGTTTGAACAATAAAGCACACAAACATTTTACTGCCATAAGCTCAGGAGAAGTCCTCACCATCTGACATCTATGGAAGTCACAAAGACTTTTCTTAGCAGTTGACCCCAAAAAGAATTCTCCATATTAGGGATTGAACTCAGAAGTGAATGACTTCCATCACTTAATATTAATATATAGATGTTCTGTGTATTCAAGGATTATTCAAGATTTGTTTTCATGCTCAAGATTAGTCTTAGTTAATATATGAGATTGCGCAAGAGAAATGCTTATTTATTTTAGGGAAGTGAGTCTTATAAATTGCTTTCTGTCTTTGACTCACTGTTCAGTGTGAAATTAGGTTAGGGATATTCACTAGCTGTCTTTTAAGAACTTGGAGGCGTCCTATGATTATCTTTGATAAATGTAATGATTGCTTCACTTGAAAAAATAACACTATTAAATGAACAACAGTGAAGTTTAAATCTTACCTGAATACTCTTAGATGATTTCCACATTACTTTGGCAATTTAAAAATAATTCCATCTTCAATATGATCTTGTACAATAAAAATCTTTTAGTAAAAATTAAACAATGCACTTAAAAAAATTATTTGGGAAATCCTGTATCAAATACATAAGAAGGGCTGTTGTAAATCCAAAGTAAAAAATTCTTATCTAAAGCCTAAAAATATTTTCCCAGGAAACCTGGTGTTTAAATTATTGCAGATCCTCTTGATATTCTACAGAGAAATGTTTTAGTTATGTGACTGTGGCCTGAAGCCAAGACAAAAAATTTGAAGGAAAAATTTTCAAATTGTTCATGTGCTCAGGATGAACGTTGCTCTGGATATGGGAACTACCCCCAAAAGTATTTTAACCTTGCAGATTAAGACTATTTAGGTAGTTTAAATAAAGATGGAGAGATCTGGACTTGTATCTCTGTTTTCTCTCCCAGGAATTAATTATCCCTTTTGATGGAAGGACTTTGTCCAGAGAAATATACTAGAGGCCGCCCACTGTCAAATGGGAATTCCAGTCCCTGAATATAGAACATAGCCTGTGAGAGGCCCCTTCCTGGGGAAAATTTTCTGTAGTTAGAAAGTTAAGTGCGGTATGAATAAGGTGCTGGTGTTACTCGAGCTTCTGGATGAGTGATGCACTTCTCCTGGCTGCACTTGTCAGAGGAGTAACTTCTTCCTCTTACCAATAATAAAGCACTTCTGAGAATCCACTATTGATTGCTTGGGGAGCTGAAACTCTGGGGCCTTAAAATTAATGACAGCCACGTAAAAATACATAAGTTTAAATGCTCCCTTTCCTATTTCCGAGTGTTTTGGAAGCAGCCAAAAACCCTAGAAGGCTCCAAGTTACAATCACCCCTGGCCTCCCATGGCCTGGTCAGTATAGAAATATGCTGGAGAGCTACTTAAACACCTGAAGACAGTTCTCATTATGGCTGTGTGGGTTATTTGCTCTTGTACCATACTGGTAAAATATTGGGGATTTGGAAAGTTGCTGATGACTGAGACAATTGTATATGTTTCCATATATTATTGGTCTGTAGCATATCATCTCATGTGAGGTCTCCATATGTGCCTGTGATTAACTTAATCTTTTTTTTCTTTCTTTGGCGGTACTGGGGATCGAACTCAGGACCCTGCGCCTGCTAGGCAGGCGCTTATTCCACTGAGCTATATCCCCAGCCCTAAAAGAAGAGTGTTTGTTCTTTTTTTTTTGTGATTAACTTAAAAGTGGTGATCTCAGTTCCTTATATAGCTTTAGTGTAACCATATTTCAGATACATATCTAATTTTGTGTGTATAATTTATAAATACGTACATATGTAATTTTCCCTAAGTAAGTGTATTGAAATTTCACTTGTAAGACCACTTCTTAGATGTACAAATTACATTCAAAAGTTTCCATGCATAATACCTACATCTTTGTTGTACTGTAGATATGTACACATATGTGATATTGTTACACAGTCAGTGCAATAATTGTCTCCAGTTACGTATCCAATTGCTTCACAAAGTGACCTCCTACTTTCTTTATTAATGTTACTATTTTTGTTGTCTTGTTAAGAACACCTAACAGAAGGTCTGTTCTCTCAACAAAATTTTATGTCTGGTGCAATATTGATACAGGCTCAATGTGATGGTAGGTGGATCACTGCAGCCTACTTGGAGGAAACCAAAGCTTTCCACCCTCTGCCTCACACCTCACCATCCCCTTTGCCCAGGTGAAAAGCATCGCCATTTCACTCTCTGAGTCTCTGAATTAGTCTGACATAGACTGATCCTGCAAAGATATCCTGCCCTGTTGCCCTTCTGTGTCTGGTCCTTTTTTTTTTTTTTTTTTTTTTTGATATAATGTTTTCTGTGGTCATTCTGTGTTGCTCATGGACAGATTTTCTTGAACTTTAAGGTTAATTAATGTTCCATTTATATCTTTCTATAACTTATTTTTATGCATCACCTGTAAGTGGACATGTAAATTTGTTCAATTTCTTGGTTCCTACTCAAAATGTATATCAGACTGAAAGTCTTTGTTTCTTCCCTAAAGGGCACAAGAAATTTAGCACAAAAGGAACAAGTCACCTTCTCAATAGATTGCCAAGTGATCTGGACAAACACTCCATAAGAGACATTCAGATGGCCGATATGTAAACTTAGCCATCATGGAAATGCAAATTAAACCTCCTTTGAGATCCTGTATCATCCCAGTCAAATGGCTCTCATCAAGTGTACAAAGAAATAATAAATGCTGATGAGAGTTCATGTGATAAAGATGCCTTGTACAGTGTTGGTGAGAAGGTAAATTATTACAGTCTGTATAAAACAGTCTAGATCACTGTTGGTGAATCTGTGGCACTAGTGCTCAGCAGGTTGTTTGTTATCTATCACCGAAAGCTCGAAAAGGTTCGCCATCACTGGTATAGATGTTTCTTAGAAAATTAAAAAGTGACCTACCATTTAATCCATCTATACAACTTATCAATGTATGTCCAAGTGAATCACATTATTACATTATAGACAGAGTGGTACCTTGGTTACAAATTTATCTTCCTTTTTGATTTAGATGAAGATGGTTGAATTTGTGTTTGACAATAAAGATTAAAAAGGCCAGGATCAAGATGCTTCTGTAGGGAAGGACTCCGTTGGCGGCTTGATTAGTAGCTCTGTGGATTATACACTAGCAAAAAATCCACTTAAATTCTCCCCATGTTTTAGAATTTATAGGAGACTGAAACAAGGTCAGTAGTCTAATTAATCCTATAGAAGTACTTTCAAGGGGACTCGATACTCAGGTTGTAACATGGCTCCTGCTGGTTGCTCTTAGCCAGATTTGTGGTGAGACTCAGAGGCACAAAGCAAAAGCAGAGAAAAAATTTAGAAAGGTCCTTCTGTAAATTGGGGCCAGAAGAGGTATGGTTGTTGAAGAGGTTAAAGAGAAGTCAAGGACTTTTTACAAGGACAAGGAAACACATGCTTTGAGAGGATTTCAGAAATTAGCAAGACCTTATCTTCCACAGGCTCAAGGTTGCAAAAGTTCATGCTTTCCATTGACCTTGGGAGCTCACATACAAGGAGTCTTCCCGGAAATAAGTTCCTCAGGAATGATTCCACTGTGCTCAGCCTTCCCAGATCTCAGAGCTGCTAGTGTCATGGCTAATGTAGCCTGTCTAGTGCTCAAGCTGGCAGCAAGCTAGGTGTGCACCATGTGATATAGGCTTTACCAATATGCAGAAGCAAGAACTGTGATCGCAGGAGGCTTCCAAGCAGAATTACAAAGAAGGCCTGGGAGGTCAAGCAAAGGGCCCCTGACAAGGCAGTGCAGTAAGCCTTGAGAATAAAGCCAGTATTTCAGTGGAGACTCCAGAATGTTGAAGATTCCTGTCCTGGTTACTGTTTTCTCATTGCTGAGACAAAATATCCAACACCCAAAATGAAGAAAGGAAAGGTTTATTTAGCTTACAGTTTGTGGAGGTTTCAGTCCATACTTGGCTACTTCAGAGGCACAGTGGCACATGGCAGAGGGCTAATGTTCATGGCGGCAGCACACAGCAAAAACAACCAGAAAAAGGGAGAAACGGCTGCAAGCAGCCTCCTTTTCTCCCCTATATTGTAAACAGCCTACCCCCACCCAGGGGGCATGTACCTCTCACATAACCTTCATGACATCCACTTCCACAGGCTCAGGATGTATACAAAGTAAGCACCCTGGCTTCTTGCTGAATCACTCAGCCAAACCTCTGGACTCCCCAAGTTGACACAATGTATCAACCATAACAGTCCACCCCTTGTCAACTTTGCAACTGGATGCATTTCTTTAAACCAGTTTCCAGATACAAAGACATGCTTATATTAGAACCGTAACATTTTTCCTCCATACAAATGAAAATTAAACACCTCCAACATCTAAAGGCACAAAATAAACATTACCATTCCAAAAGGTACAAACAGGGGAATACAGAGCACTGGGATGAAAGCAAGTCCAAAATCCAACAGGGCTAACACTGTGTCTTGTAATTCCACATCCAGCATTTGAAGCAACATGTTGTACATTGTGAGCTCCAAAGGGCTTGCATGAGTCCACCCCTATGGCACTTCTGTTGGTTACAGCTCCCATGGCTTCTCTCTTAGGCTCGCCTTGCTCCCTCTTTGCAGCTTTCCTTAGATGGTCCATGGTACTGTCTTTTGTAAACTTCTGAGGTCTGCAGGGCACCTTTTGCTTCACACTCACAGCTTCACACACTGCCCTCTCAGGGGCACACTGCCTGGGCTGCCAAGCCTTCTGAAATCTGGGTGGAAGCCTCTTTAACCTCAGAACTCTTGCATTTTCCTTGCACCTAAAGCTAGGGCCACGCGAATGATGCCAAGGTCTGCTGCCACCTAGAGCAGTAGCCAAACTTTCCTCCCTCTTGGCCATAGGGGTCGAGTGCCTGGATCGCTGGGCACACTGAATCCAATTCTGAGGAGCAGATTCTCTATGCTGCCTCCATTCTGGAACCTGGTGCAGCCACTGCCACCATTCTAGAACATGGTGCTCCTTAGCTTCCCTGTCAAGGCAAGGTCTCTCACCTTTACAGTTTTGAGGCTGCAAAGGGTGCAGACTTGCTGCTTGTGATGCCCTCAGGCCAACTTTTCCATTCTCTTGTTCCTTCATAGCAATAGAGATCACCTCAGCCTTATCTTTGTAGTCCACAGTTTTACTGGAGCTCCCTTTCTGACCAAACTCACATTTAAAATCATCCTGCTGGGCTCTTTGCTCCTGATTCTCACTATAGATCTGGCTCAAAGCTGCCAACAATAGCCATGCCACTGCCCCAATATTTTACTGCCTTGAAATTTCTTTTGCCAGATTAATCAGTTCACTGCCATCCTTAATCTCAGTCTTAGGCAAAGTCTCTGGACACGAGCAAAATGCAGACAAACTTTCTGCCAAGCCATAACATACATCATCTGGAGTCCAACAACCAGTGCAGTCCTTCCCAACAGAAACCTTCCAAACCCGGTTTCTACCAGTAGGATTTCTACTGGCCTTCTGGTCTTCTAAGCTCTTAACAGAATCTCCCATACAGAACAGTCGAAGGTGTTCCAGCACATCCTTTCAGGCGACATCTCTGAACTTTTCCAAACTCTTCCCACAAGCCATTTCCAAAGGCTCTTGAACCATATGGTCAGGTTTAGTCACAACAACAGTAACGACCCCACTGCACTGGTACCAAATTCTGTCTTGGTTACTTTTCTCTCCTTGCTGAGACAAAATACCCAACACCCAAAATGAAGAAAGGAAAGGTTTATTTAGCTTACAGTTTGTGGAGGTTACAGTCCATACTTGGCTGCTTCAGAGGCAAAGTGGCACATGGCAGAGGGCTAATGTTCATGGCGGCAGCACACAGCAAAAACAACCAGCAAAAGGGAGGAATGGCTGCAAGTAGCCTCCTTTTCTCCCCTACATTGTAAACAGCCTACCCCCACCCAGGGGACCTGTACCTCTCACATAACCTCCATGCCCTCCACTTCCCCAGGCTCAGGATGTATACAAAGTAAGCACCCTGGCTTCCTGCTGAATCACTCAGCCAAACCTCTGGACACCCCAAGTTGACACAAGGTATCAACCATAACAATTCCAAAAGTATGGAGTATCTGCTGAGGAAGACTGTGGGCTTTTACCAGAGATCAGCGAAGAAAGAGGCTCCAAGCTCTAAAAAATAAAGACATGTGGATGAGGTTGGCCATGTACCTATAGAACCCACATCTCATTGCTCTGTGCCTTGGTGTCAGACATGAACTTGCACAATTTAATTCTCATTTTTAATTTATATGTCATGATTTTTATGTAACATTTAGTAAGGCTTTTTCCTCTTATCACGTTGCAAAGGATTTCTGCAATGTTTTTTCTATAATATTTGTACTCTACGTATTTATACTTAACCCTAACTCTGTTTTGATATTCTCTTTTATATATGTGTATATGATTTGTAGCAAAGGTAACTTTCACATGTAAACATTAAGTCACTCAGTACAATTTGTTAAAAAGAATTTGTTTTTTCCTTTGACATGCTTTCATCTTATACAGAAACCTTCCACTCTATCTGTGCAGTCAAATCTGTGCATTCCTGCTCCTCCTTTATTAGACCTTTTTGTATTTGCCTCAAAACTGAATAGTTAAAATTAATGATTCCAACAGTGCACATGAGATCTCTTACCAGAAGCCAGGAAGTTTTATGGACTAAACTACTGTGCTAGTCACAGTTCGGTCCTGAAACAAAATGCCTGGTGTATACAATTTCAAGGCACAAAGGTTTATATGAGCTCCTGGATGCATAGGTTTCAGCCCAAGGTTGTTTGTCTCCAATCTAGAAATTCCATGGCTGAGAAACCCTGTTCACACAGGAAGCAGAGAAAGTGCGGAAGTCTCAGAGACAAAGGGACCAGGGAAATCACACAACCTTCCAAGCCACTCCCCACTGACCCGCTCTATCCAGTTAGTTCCCATCACCTAATGAGCCTGTGAAGCTTGTGAACCCATCAGGGGCTGGATACACTGGATGAATGTAGCAACCAGTGATTGAATCACTTCCCAAAGCTCTCAGACAAGGGAGAACCAGGGTGACCAAAGACAGAAGTGCTCAGGAAACACCCAGAGCCTGCTCACAGAAAAACACAGTCCTCAAACAGGGAGAAAACGGAAAATTTGGTGCAAAGGAAAGCTGAAAGAGAAGCCCACCATGTTAGTTCTGCTCTAAGAGTTTTCAGTAAAAGGATCAGACCAGGGCTTGACCTCAGCACAGGTGACACCTCTGACTCAGGGAGCATGGCATCTGGAACAAGGTCTGAACCCTAGGGGAAGAAATCACCTGTGGTGGTGGCAGCCACGTGGCTGGGATGGGTGCAAAGTCTAGCAGTCATCACCCAGTACCCACCTGTGTTATCTGCTTTCTCATTGAGAGAATAAAGCCAGCAAATGAGATATTCATGGGTCAGAACAGCAAAGGGACTAAAAACCAGGGAATCACTGAGGATGCAGAGACTGAGTTCAGACTGTGAAGCTGTGAGGAAAGAAAGAGCAAGTGCACTGTCTTGCTTAGGGACCCAGAGACACATCTTGAGTGATCCATGGCTCAGCGTGTCAGAGGGGAGGACAGAGGTTGCAACCCATGTGATCCAAGGGAGGAGGAAAGCCTCTGAAGCAGTTCTAGACTAGACAAGCTCCCACTACTCCCCAAGCACTGGGGAGCTCTGTGTCCAAGAGTGCCCTGGCCATTACTCTCATCCCAAACCCCTCAGAGGTGATGTTGTACTGGAACCATCCTACTGCCAGCCTTACCCCACTGACCACAGAAAAATCTAAGCACAGCTGCCTCCATAATGTGTGGGTGGAGTATTGGGTGAGGCAGAAGGCTGGAGAGGAGTTTCATCACCAGAAGTAGTTGTTGCACTCAGCTGGAAGGGATGCAGACAGAGCAGATGTGTGAAGCTGCGGAGATTATCACAGAACGATGGGGCAGATGGCCAGAAGACCCCTTTGAAATCAGTGGAGGACTTGGTAGTGGACAGCTACAGTGCTCTGGCCACCACTCCAACTTACTGAAGGCTTCTGATTATGAGACAGAAGAAAACTTTGGCTGGCCACGCCCACAGGAGCACTGGGGAAACAAAGCATGGCTTGGGCCCCAGTGGCAGTGAGCAGCAGATTCAGCAGTGTGCTGAAATCCCAAACATTAAACCATAGTGGTGGGAAAGAACTCAAGCACCAGTAGACATCCAAACTCTGAACTTCTCACAGAGGACTGTAGCTCAGCTCCAGCCACCGCTACAAGTCAGGGCCTCTATCTGTAGGGGGAAGACCATGCTGAAGACATTCTGACTACAATATACATAAGACTTAGAACACCCTATAGTTTTGTGTTTGAGTGTGTGCCTCTCCCTTTTTTCTCTTTAGCTGATATATAAAGTTGATAATTTCTATGAAGCCCTTGGAGATATGGCAGGAGGGTCATGCTCTTCTACTCAGTCTCTTCACTGCTGCCACTGCTGTGGCCTCCACCTCCATCCCTAACCTTACTGACTCACTGCTTTGCCTCCACCGTGGAGACAGCCTGAGGTCCCCAGGTCCTGCAGAAATCTCCTCTCCCACAGGACCATGCTGCTGCTGTTTCCATCAGCTATGTCTGGGTCCCTTGCTCAAGCTCAGGTCTCAGGTCAGGAGGAAGGCAGACTGCATCTGGTGCCGTTCCTAACCTTACTGTAGCTAAAGGTTCCAGGTAGTTGCTAGGTCACATGACAAAAAAAAAATGATAATGAAAAGCAAAGCAAAGCAAGCAGAGCAGAGCAGAGCAAAGTGAGGCCTGTTGCCCACTGAGACAGGAGGAGCAGTCCTGGAGAGATTTGCTGCCAGACTGCTAGGTCCTCTGTGTGGAAAAGGGCAAAAGAGACACTAGGCATGTATCCTCAATCTATCCTGTATGCCTGGAGTTAGCCACACTTTTGTAGCCCGCCATTCACTTTCCTGGAGACTTCACAGCATGCCCTTCTCTCTCAGCAGGCAGCAGGCAGCACCACTGACAGCCCTGTGGGCTGGGTTGCCATTTTATAAAGTCCTGTCTCTGTGCTTTCTTTGATCCTCACGTCTCTTATTTCACAGTGATTTTGGCATCAGGATGCACATCCCTCCCTTTCTTCCCATTACCTATGTCTTCAGTTGATTTTCTCTGCATAGCTCTAATGTGGTGCCTCCTCTATTTAGCTGTGTTGAATCCCAGTGAAAATATATTCTATATGGGTATTCAATGATTCAATCCTTTATCTTGGTGCATTCCTTTATATTGTTAGCATCCTGCGGGTATTAAAGGTGAGAAACTTTTTAATGTTAAGTACTTAGATGTATCCACTTTCTAAATTTATTAACTGTTTATTAAGTTTTTCAATTTATTATTTGGTTAATAGGCATCTATAATTTTATAATTTTAAACTATTTTAGAACACCTGAAATAGAACTTGGAGCAGAGCATTAATTTTCTATATGCACAGTAGATGGACTAATTCTTTAAGTTGTGTCACAATTTTATTACACGGAAAATTGATCAGTAATTCCTTTTACTTGCAACAACAGTCTTGAAACATAAATGAGTGACAGTATGCTTGGTACTCTACCATGGAAGACTTCATAATAGCAGGAACATATCCCTGAAACGTATGTTAGAATTTTATTAATCTCTCTGGACCTAGTGCTTCCATGTAAAATTTCTTTTAAGTAATATTATCTTGTCATTCACAAATTATGATAAATGAGCTTCTTTATGATTAATATTTGGAGAGATCTGTAATTCAGCCTGATTTACAAAACACTTACCTTTGCTGTGTTCAGAATTACTGACAGTTAGTTGCTGATAACATACTATGGTTTTCCGTTACCTACATTATACGCGTCTCTGCACATCATCATTCACATAGTCGGCTTTGCTTGTTTATCAAAGTTTATCTTTCTGGAGGGGATTTTCCAAGCTCCAGTGGTGCTCTGCCTTCTTCCTTTCTCCTTCTCCTCGTCCTACACTTTTCCTCCTCCTCCTGATCTTCTCCTTTTCTAGTTTCTTCTTCATTTGGATAAGTTTGTGGTAACTGATAAGTGCATTCATCCTGAGAAACTGGCGCACAAGTCAGTCATGTCTATGCCCTGGCGCCCTCTCCACCTTCCTGTATCCCCACATCCCCAGATCTCCTTCCCACATTGGTAACATTTTCCCCTCCTTCTCCTACCGTCTATCTTTTATTTTAATCCTTCATTATATTTTGCAGTTCTCATATAACACAAGCTGTGTCTCGTTTATTTCAGTTATCACCACGATCTCAAGATGCGCTCATTCGACAAAGATGACCCATAGTTTCTTCTTTAGTCAAGGATAGGCTGATTGGGGCTGGACTTTTTAATCTCTAGTTTTCAAGGCTGATTATTTTCCAGCTAAGACAAACTATTTTTGGAAAGTGGTATTATATGAAAATAATATATATTCTCCAATCTTTAAATATACAGTTTCATCTACATACTTGTACATTTGTGAATTGCATTGTTGAGATCTCTTATATTCTTCTTGACTTAATTCCAGCTTTATTCATCAATATTTGAATAGAAATAATGAAATTTTCAGTACAAATGTGGATTTGTTTCTTCATTCTCTCTTATCTAGCATCATTTTATGCATTCGGAGGCCACATTGTTAAACAAACACAGCCAAGATGGTGTAGTAAAGATAGCAGTGTCAAATACGGTAATGCAACAAGTGTATAGACTAGATTACATTAAAGGTATGAACAGCAATAAGAAAACCACAAGGAAACTGTGATGACTCTAGACTATGAAGAGTTGAATATGCTGATTAGAATACAGCTGGTTTACAGAGGGACTAAGACGAGGAAGTGAGTGGTATAAAGATTAAAATGAAGTAAATCAGATGAGAAGCCATAAGTAGACCTATGAGGATGATCTGCTGCATACATAAAGGGTTATGAATTACACAACCTGGTCCCTTTAGATTTTGCTGAGAGAAGATAAAACAGAGCAAACAAAAACAAAGGAAAATGAGGGAAAACTTTTATGACTGAGCCATGCTCCAAGTTCTAGGTACTTACCTAATAGTAGCTGCTATCTATTTACTTTCTAATGGGAATAATGAAATACGGAGAACTCTTGGAACATTCTGATAATGACAGTGAGTCAGAGGATAACATTTGTGAGAATACCATTCATGAGCTTCTTCTGATACTTTCTTATTTATTTGTTTGTTTGTTTTTGAAACACAGTCTCACCATGTAGTTCAGACCACCCTTGAATTTACTCTGTAGTACAGGCAGTCCTTAAACCCCTCGCTATCTTCCTGCCTCACCCTCCTGAGCACTGGGATTATAGGCATGTGCCATCATCACACCTGGCTCTTCTCTTAATTTTTTTAGCATATTGATAAAACTTGATTATTAAAAATGCATTGCTTAGGAAGTGTATGTTGTATAAACTTCAGTGAATTCACTCCTTAAGGAAATTATTCTAGTTGAGTAGACATATTAAAAAATCACAAAATCTCACACACAATAATTACTGAAATCTTGAATTGCTTATGTCATAACCCAGAAGATTAAAAGGAACTTTAAAGCTATCAGCATGACCACTTTAATAGTATTGACAGCACTTTTCCCATTACCACTGTGCATGAACTTGCTGCCACTACACCCCACAAATACCCATGGTACCTTTCCCTTGGGGCCTTTTACGTCTTTTCATTCAAAGTATTCCCAGGAATACATCTCTAAAATGTGTTTTTTGATTCAAGGTTCATGGTGATGCAGATGTTTCTACCCATATTGGCTGTTTCATATTACAGTCAAGGAAAGTGAGTGGAACCAGCCCAAGGACCGCTCTGATCTAAGACAGGTAAAGTCTGCCAGAAGATTTGTGATTAGCACCTGTATCTATCTTCTTACATTGAGATACCAGTTTGGTTTGGGGAACAATGATTTAATGAAAACTTGACAAGAGTGAATTTTAATTTTAAAATCTATTTTATGAAATATTTTTGCTTGAGTTGTTTCCCAAGAGATGCACTCAGGAGAATCTGAATGTTGTTTGAGATAAATTAATTTGATAGCAAAGGGTTAAACATTAACTTGTATTTGTGGGAGGAGAAGTCAAACTAGTGAAAAAAGTTACAGTTTTTGGAGCATACTACCTTGGTTTATGTAGAGATCTTCCTCTTAGTATTTGTATAGTCTGGAACTATAGTATTCTTATTTGAAAAACAGAGGCAATAATACAATAACACTGTATACTCAGTTATAATAAAAATGAAATGAGTGACAAAATAAAACATCTTTAATGTTTATGCATTAATAATAATCAACATATTATTAATGTTATTATTATTTTACTCCAAATTATTACTCCATATTATTTATCATTTACTTCATATTACTATTTTACTCCAAATGCATCAAATAATTACAACTATTTCACATATTTCATTGATATGGACATAAGTAGATAAACATAAAAATCTTATAAAATATTTCTTGATGAATTTTACATTATTCATATAATTTCATAGCTTTAGTCTTAAATCTGTTTTGTAAAAACTGTACTTTAATGTTTTTCTTTGCTTTTTCTTCCTGACAAACAGAAATTTGCATATCTTTGTCAAATTTACCCAGAGAACTTTCTGAAAGCATTTAAAACAGTAAAGGACAGATTTGGGGTGAATTTATTTTGAGTAAAAGGCATATAACAAAATGGACTGAAAAGTGCTCTCTCATGAAGCCTTGTGTATCCATGCATATGTGCAGCTGGTGTGTGTGTGTGTGTGTGCGCATGTGTGTGGGCATGAGATGGGGTAGAGATTGAGTTTTCTGTATTACAAGAATACACGGTATTGGAGGATGGGTTGGAGCCTCTGGATATTTCAACACAAGGTAACTTCACAGAGTTTTCTTAGTGACGAAGCCACAGGGAACACTTTGGAGCATTGGTGTCAGCATAGGTTTGCATTTTACCAACTTGTATTTCTTCTCTGTAAGGACAAAGTCCTGGATTTGGGTGTGAAGAAGCCCTGAGGCACCATCAGGTAAATGCTTTGCAAGACAGTTGCACTTTTGCAATTTTAATTCCCTAGTTTCACTAGAGATTTGTTTTCTAATTTTAATGACAGAATATTCTTTTATGTCCTTTTTAACTCACAGATTCATCCACATAATTTGTACACAAAACAAATATACAAACACTCATTTTTTTTTCCTGTGCTTAATGTGTGTTTAATATCAGTTCATCCACTCATCTGTGGTTCCCATAACACAAAAACTACAGCAGCTGCAAACATTGCTGAATGAAACTGCTGGTGTCTCCTTCCTTTTACAGGAATTTGCTCTTTTCCAAAAAAAATTTTGGATTGATATAGCGCCCATGAAAATCCTTTATGTTATAGATCATTTTACTTGACCTTACCTTGCTTCTGGTATAAGGCAAATAGATTCAGTGCCACTGCTTCCAGAAAGCAATTAAACAGGAGGCTTAGAGTGAACCAGTTTATTTCTGCACAATGAAATCAGCAGAGAATCTGAGAAGAATGCTTGACTCCTGCTCCTGGATGAGGTATCTGCACTTAAGAGTTCTTCCCTCATTGGTCCCTTTAAAAGAGCACATATTGTTTGAAACTATTATTTCTTCTTTCAGCCTGGCTTTGCCGAAGACCACATTTAGATACTGGTAGAGGTGATGATTTTCACAGGTCTGCTCTGTGCTCCCAGATGCACAGCCTCTGGCTGTGTAACTCCTCTGGCTGTGAGACTGAACCCGCAGGTTCTGTGTTAAGAATCACAGTAGGTCCTTCCACCTATCCCCACCATGCCAATGTGTGTCTAAGATGTGCCTGACTCATCTGCAGTAAGTTTCAATAGATGTATTTACAATTTTAGGAACAAGGTGAAGGATTTTTCTAAAGAGGTTTTATAATTCACTATGCCCCTTTCTATAGATGCTCGATGTCACTTCCCTTGTTCATCTATTTTCAAACTCTCCATGTCCTGAACTTTGATCAAACACACTATGGAAAAGCACTGATACAGTTATCAGCCAATAAATTCAGACTGTGTTACTATGATGATTAAGAGTCCAGAAGTTTAAAATTAATAAATATTAATTTCATTAGATTTTTGAAATATTAATTGAGAGATTAGTATATTATAGGTAAAGTATATGTAAAATAGGGGAGAAGAGGGACTTCCTTAACATGATACAGTTGGCAGACGATGGTGATAATGAAAGAGATCAGCTTTCCATAGGGCTAGAACACAGCTGGAGCTCTGCTTTGTTGATGGATGAGGTGGGTTAGTGCTTCGGTGGTTGAAACTTCGCACTAGACCTGGGCTCATATCATGGATCTTCTGGTTAATATCTTAATGATCAAAGTAAGTGAGTGATGTCTCCTACACTCTTTTTTTTTTTTCCTATGAAAAATGAATGTCAGATCAGTACCTATTGGATTTTTCTGAGAGTTAAATGCATTTAAAATATTTATGAAATTCCAAGTATACTCATTAAATATTAAAGATATAATTATACTTTTTAATTAAAAGGACTTTATAGATTAACTTGCAATAAATCTGCTATAACAGCAACTATCTTTTAGTTGTAGAAATGTCCCCAAAACTTATACAAGATGTTGAAGGTATACTGTGTCCTGTAGAAGTTTCTTTCTGAAAAGGATCGCACTGACCTCATGGAAAATCAGGAGAATGTCACAGAATTTATTTTTCTGGGGCTGTGGGCAAATCAGAAAGCAGAGCTCCTGTTCTTTTTCCTGTTCTTGCTCTGTTACCTGGCAGTCCTGCTGGGAAATGTCACCATTTTACTCACGATTACCTGCAGCCACCTAGTCGAACAGCCCATGTACTACTTTCTGTGCCATCTTTCCTTCATGGACCTCTGCTACACCTCCAGTGTGGTTCCCAGGCTCATCAGGGACTTGGCTGCTGCAAGAAAAAGCATCTCCTACAACAACTGTATGACCCAGCTCTTCGCAGTTCACCTATTAGCAGGTGTTGAAATAGTCATCTTGGTGTCCATGGCTCTTGATCGTTACGTGGCTATCGTCAAACCGCTGCACTACGTGACCATCATGAACCGGAAGAGGTGCAACGCGTTGATTGCCATGGCCTGGGGGGTCGGGTTGTGGCACTCCATTGCACTACTACTCATGGTACTCAGTCTGCCATTTTGTGGCCCTAACCAGATAGATCATTACCTATGCGATGTGAAGCCTCTTTTGAAACTTGTTTGCAAAGACATCCGTGTTGTTAGTATCTTAGTGATTGCTAATTCAGGGATGGTGGTAGTTGTCATTTTTCTCGTGCTGGTGGCTTCCTATATACTCATTTTGTATCATCTTAGGGCAAGATCAGCTGCAGGGCGTCGCAAAGCTCTGTCCACCTGTAGCTCTCATGTAATGGTTGTAGTTTTGTTTTTCGTGCCCTGTGTTTATACCTACACAAAACCTGCAGGGGACCAGAGCAAAGACAAGGAGATCTCTGTGTTTTACACCGTGATCGCTCCCATGCTGAATCCGCTCATCTACACACTGAGGAACATGGAGATGAAAATTGCCATGTGCAAGGCATGGTCTCAAATATCTCATGACAAATTAAGATAAATAAGGTAACATTCTTTATGCTTTTAGTCCTAGGAGAAACATGGGAACAAGCTAAGCTTTTTCCAGGGAGTTGGCATCACTGACCTCTCACATTACTGTTACTGAAGATCGAATCTGTACTTTTAAATAGCTCAGGTAATTCCACAGACTAGCAGACCATTTTGAAGAATGTTAAAAGTGACCTTCAAAAGTACACCTTAGATCATACTAATTTCTTTCCCTCCAATTAAAAAAACTCACAGGAGATCCTACTTTCCTTGGGATACAACCCAGTCTTTTCACTTGTTCGTCTCTCAAGTCTGGTCAGTTCTAACTCGTTCATCTCAGAACTGAGCATGTCAGACGTATGCCTTTACAATTAGATTTGTGGTCAGGAATAACTGGGAGTCATGCTGAGTCTGTCAGTTTTTATAGAGGTTTCTGGGAGTTTTCATTAATTATGTGCATCTCCATTATTGTAATATCTGTGAAATGAGGTAGTACAACATTTCACACGGGTGGAAGATTAGATTGTATTGTGTGATTTTTTGGTGATACTGCAGATTAAACCAAGCGATATCACAGCCCTTGTGGTATTATTACTCTATTACTATCATTTATTATTTTTATTTTCAGTACTGGGGATTGAATCTAGGACCATTGCACCGAGCTTCTCACCTGGCTTGTTTGTATTTTTTATTAATCTTTTCTTTAGACAGAATATCACTAAGCCACTTTGCCCAAGTTGTGCTCTAACTTAGATCCTCCTGCCTCAGCCTCCCGGAGTGGTGGGGTTCCAGCTTTGTGCCAGCCATCCCAGCTACCCTGGCACTTGGGTAGTTTTAACAGGAGATATAGAAAAGTGAATTTCATGTTTCTAGTATTTCTTCTTTTCCTACATTTCTTTTTGTGTGGTTGTACAATAAAGTTCCTCGCATCTCTAGGGCTTTCTCCCTGTTCTGTACTATTCTTAGGATGACCCTGCTACTGTGCCCAGGAGTCTCGGTCACACTGATTGTTGCATGATGGATTCTGTGTTCTTCAGGAAGATCTTGGAGACTCATCAACAGACCAAAAGTATTTTGAATTATTCCCTCCCCTTATACTGCTATTCCTCTGTGCATTTACCACCTCTCAGAAGTCCTGGGTAATATGTAGTGTCTCTGCTCCTAAGTTATAATTTTTGCAATTTGAACAAACCATAAGTGTATGTGCTATATTTTCGCTTTTGTCTGTATCTTCCATTTTCTGAGTAATAGCTCTGCTATGAATTTGAGGGAAATAAACAGTGAATTCCATTCAAAGGTGCTGTTTTCTTTTCTATTTGATGACATGTTCAGTTCTTAAATCTTTAGAATATTTTCAATGTAGATAAAAATTGTGAATTAATAATAATAAAATCAGTAACAGTTGAAAGAAAAAAAATCAACAAATATTCCGACCTGCATAAATAATAAAATAAATGATAATCAATGACCAAGTGGATCCTGTTAGTGAAAAAATGAAGCTCAGGTGGTTTGCAGACCCTGTGATGTCCACGTATTTTAATACATTTTTATGTATTAAAGAAGCAGTACTATTTTGATTATCAGTTTCCCTCAGAGGTTACAAATCTGTACCCCAGCCCCAGCTCCACGTCCTGATTCCCACTTCTCATCCCCTCCCCCTTTCCGACAGCTGTCTTTCCACCACAGAATGATCCCTGATGGAGTTCCTGCAGTCCCTGCAGCCAGCAAGAGATCCAGAGAAAACACACAGCCAGAGCAGGGTTTGTCTTCAGGGCTAGAAGTTTTCTGTTGATGTTTTATTGCTATGAGTTCTTCACACATCTATTATTTTTCCTTTTCTGTTGGAACTGTGCAGGCTATGGAAATGAGAAAAATACAACAAAAAGTATAGAAAAGGCAGTATTACAATACCTGCATCACTTTCCCCTAACCCTAGGCAGCACAACAAAGTCACCCAGCACATGTGTTAATGAGAGGGAAATAGAATTTTCTAAGATCCCAACACTGGGCCTGCTCCAAGAAAATTCAGCACCCAGGAAATGTCCATGGCTCCAGACTCCAGATTACTACCTAGGCCTCTCCAGGACTTTACTAGCCTCTGTGATTCTAGGGCCCAGCCTGGTATCTATAAACAGAGTCTTTGATCATTTTTTTGTTTTCATCCAGCCAGGGAGTCTGAGGCTCCAGATCTCCCCTTGTGGTAGGCTGATCCTAGTGGCCACAAGAAGCCACTGCAGGATCAGACTTTAGTCCATCTTATCAGTAGGATCCCGCTTCATCTCAAGTTACCCTGTGTATGAAGGATGTAGACCCATTCACGGCAAAGGAAGCCCTTCCATTCCAAGGCTTTTGTCTGACCCCAGCATGAAGTGAGGACCATTCACCTCAAATAACATACCAGTATCAGATTTAGACTGGTGCTCATGGGCCCACAATCCAGCAAAGTCCTCACAGACCTCGTTTTCAGACAACAAACCAGTGCCTGAGGTTGTAGGCTATAGACCAGCCTTGCGGAACTGTGCTCTTTACCAGTTGTAATACCAGCACAGCCACAGGATTTGGACTATTCCCATAGCTCCAGGCCAGCAGGGTCACAATGTCCAGGAGGTCTGTTCCTAAAGACTTGGTATCAGGCCCACCCTAATATATCCTTTAGCCAGGTGAGAGTCTTTTGACTGAGACCTCATACCATACCTGTAGGTCCAGTACTAGAACCCTGTTCAATAGAAGTAACCAGAACTAGCATCCTCATCTCATTTTCAGTCGTATGAAGAATCTTTTAAACTTTCAGCTTTTCCCCATTGGATACAATATTAGTGGCTGAATTGTTGTAGACGGCCTTTATTGTGTGAAAGCACTATCCCTCTATTTCTAACTTTTTATGACGCAGAGATATTGAAGTTTGTCACTTGCATTTTCTGCATCTGTCGAGATGATAATGTGTCTTGCCCTTCATTCCTTGGATGCAGCACATCACACTTGCAGATTTGTATGTGTAGAACTCTTCTTGCATAGATGTGATAAAACCCACTGGACTCTACTGAATTATCTTTTCCGGATTCTGTCAAACGTTTGCGTACCTATGCTCAGCAAGAATGGAGTCTGAAGTGTCCTTTTGCAGTGTCTTCATCTCTTTTTGGTACAGGAATAATACTGGGTTCATAGAATGAACTTTTGTCTATAAAGTTTTCAGATTTTTGAGAAGAATTTGTGTCAGTCCTCCTGTAACTGTTTGGTAAAATTAAGCTGTGAAATCATAAAACATCAAATTTTTTTGGATGAGAAAATTTTTATCATTGATTCAACTTACTTCTTTGCAGATCAATCTTCTTACTCATGTATCAAATTTCAGGATTTTATGATGATGTTTATGTTCTCCAATTTCAAAATGATGTCTAAGCAATTCACTCCCTCCAAAAAAAAATCAAAACAGGTATTTTGAATTTTAAATTTTATTTTAGTATTATATTGAAATATAATTCCATTCATGGCCTTCAACCATAATGTAGAAAGGATTTGCTGATTAAAACTAGAAAAAAATTTACATAACGTTTGAATATATTGTTGGTACAGGCTTAAGAGAACAGTTTGGAAAGGCAAAGTCATGAAGCAGAAAGTTCCACATGTATCTCATCTTAAGAAAATTTGCATTGGATGTAAATATATGAAAATACTCATTCGCAAACACACTTCCTCCCCAGAGAACAAGATAAAGAAGTATGTAGGATGGGTGAAGATCATTTCTAAATATAAAGACCAGAACTGCAGCTTTCTTCTCACAGTAAAGATATGGGGAAAAGAAACTCCAGTTGCATGGGCAGCCTATCTCAGTCATTAACAATTTTTGCAGTAAATGCCATTTAAGAGACATTCTACCCAGGTCTCTCTTTGGTAAGGTATTTATCATTCAGTCGTGGAATTGTTCTGAGAACCTGGTTCTAAGAGGGTGCTGACTGCTGAGTTGATTACTTGGGGATATGTAAATAATTAAGTTTCAGTCCACAATGCCTTGAGAAGGTTAAAAATGTAACTTTGGGAGGCAATCTTTATCTAACACTTATTTGTCATTGGAGATGACAATGCTCAGAAATATTTTGATTCTAGAGACACTAATATTTAACTAAAAGTTGGAAACAAAATACTCCTGCCTCAAACTGTTTTCCTCTGAGGTGACCTCCCATCAATTTTTGATGTGGCAGTGTCCTAGATAACAGAAGTTACTAGAAGAGTGTGAAGTCTGTGTTAACTCTTGCATAAATTGAGGGAAAACAAAGTGAAGCGTCTGTAGCAGTGACTGCTGCCAAGGGTGCTGCATGTACGTGCTCTGGATCCATGAGAGGCCTCTAATCATTACCTACTACAAATATGCGTGGAGGGAAAAACAGAAGCTGAAAACTAATTAAAAATGGAAAAAATGTAAATTGCAAAAAATGATTCAAATAGTACTATAAATAGGAAATACTTTAAATAAGAGTGATAGTAATTTCAATGAAGAGAGAACAGGAAAAAATATAAAGGAAAAGTTCATATTTAAAGTAGATACAAAACATGTGAGTAAATTATTTCTTTCATTCACTATTATCTTATAATAATGATGTTTGTTGAAAATATGTTTTTCAACCAGCATTACACAAACATTCATTAGTAGCTCATTTTAAAATAACAACTACTGAAAACTCTGTATAGTGAGAGATTTTTAGATTAAGGGAGGGGGAAGTTTGAGGAAGTCTTGAGTGCCAGTTGGGAGCGAAATAACACAACCTAGAGGAATATGTTCAAATTAGAGTAACACTGCCTGGTTACCTGGGAGACTTCAATGGAAAAGGGAGGCGGTGTTCCTCGAAAGAGAGTGAGTGAGACTTTAAGAATGCAATTTGAATTCTGAAAGGAACATCATACTGTGAAGGTTCTTTGGAGACAACCGAGAATAATGCACCCGTCTTGCTATGATGTATGAGCCAAGAATATAAACTCACTATTAAGAAACAGCAGAATTAGGGCGCATATTCTCCAATTGCTTTCCTCCTATTTGTTGTCCTTACGTGAACAATAGCTGCGAATGCAGTACCATGGTCCACTTATGGGAGAATAAAGAAAATTGCTACCTCCAGAAGTGAGCGAGCGCTTCCAGGGTGGGTGTACACATTTAAGAATACTAAAGCTATTTGGCCCTGACCTTTCTTTGAATAGCTAAAGTAGGGCAGTGAATGAAAACCCAGCTTTCTTGGCTTTGCCTGATATTTTCAAACATGTACAGAATTTCAGTGTGGGGGGAATGAAGATTAATGTTCAATTTATTAGGTTTGTTTTTTTCCCTGAATCTTCTTATAGGACTTATTGGGGTGCTTGCCTACTCATCTGTGAGTGGGAGAAAAAAACTCTGGGTTTAAATCTTGCTCAGCTTGCTATAGATTGGTTATGCAACTATGTATGAATCCTTTCCTCTATATAAGTCTAAACATATTTGATTTATTTTTCTTTGTGTTATATTAGTATGAGCATAATGACATTCATCCATCATTTCATTCTTGTAGTGTTCCTTCTCACCTATTATCAAAGTTGAGCCTCAGTAACAGTAGCCACATATAGTGGGATGTATTTTGTCACATTTCAAATAAAGAAAAGCTCTTTCTTAAATAAAATACCAAAATTTCAAAATCACATTTGAATTTAGTGGCTAAATTATGCCATGTGGCAAGAGGTTGCACTCACATTTTAAAGAATGATTAGGTTTTTACTGGTAAAATTTTAAAATGCTAACAAGTAAACATAGTAGTTTTGTATGTTTGAGAAAATTCAATCAGATGGAATAATTTTCAGGTAGAGAAATGAATCATCAGCCTTACCTTTCTGCTCAAGGTAACTCAAAATACAAGTAATATTTTTAGTAAACTAAACAAATGAAGATAAATCAATTTACTAGCTTTGCCTGAGAAAACTCTTAGCCTTACTTAGAGTTTTATTTTATTTAAAACCCTTTCTATACATGAGAGGGTTTATACAGTGTTTTTAGATATTGTGTTTATATCTGATTATTCTTGTGAAAACAGAAATGCATGTGAATTCATTTTTAGAAAAAATTGAAGCATTTCTATGTTCAACCTTATTATTTGATCCAAATAAAATATTTTATTTTTCTTACTGAATGGCGAAGTATATTTTGTAGTACACCGATTTTGGAAAGATCAGAAGCTATTTCTTAAAAAAAAACGACGTTAATTCTGGTTGAAATGAATGTGTTTGTTTTAAATTTCAGCCTCTGTTGCAAGGTAAATAATTATTCTATGGGTGAGAATATTAGTTTTGTCAGCCCTATGGGGCATAGTGGAGGAAACTTTAACAGGATTTTACTGAGAGGCAAAGTATGATGTCAGGTCTGAAGATATGTACTACCAAAGGGTGGGCACTTACAGGTGATTTGTTAAGAATTAATTGTAAATATTTTAACTTAAAATTATAAAAACAAAAAATGATGGATATAAGTCAGTGTTATCATTTTAGCAATGTACACAAATGCCAACGATTAACAGTGGACCAGGTTACCCTGCTGTCACGAAGGCACTTTAGATACTCCAGTCCCGTTGCTTTTATATAATGATACATTATTTGCATGTTTTCTTTGACTTAAAATCTCTCTCTGATGAAGGAAGAAATTGAGAGGTTGATTGAGACTGTCAGACTCAAAATATTTTAATATTGTTAAACATTAATATATTAACTTAAAATTTACTGAACTGTTTCCCCTAATATTTATACAGTACTAGGCAACTAATATTCATCTTATGACTTAAATAATATATGTATGAATATATCTAGGAATTACAAAGAACCTTCATATTCTATTGTGAATGTCACAAGGATATGTACTGAAGATAAGGCATACTTTTCCACATTCTTTATTTATGCAAAAATAGATGAGAAAATTGACACAGAAGACAAAGGCATGCTGTGGTGTGGGTCCATGAATACAGATTATATTCAAATTTGTCTGCATGTAAACTACATTTCTGTCTGAAAGTTTCGTGGAATTGGATAAAATGATTGAATTAGACAAATTTAGAAAAAATGCATGCCTTGAATCATGATGTTAAAAGTATTTGGCTTGTCAAATATAATTTCCTATATTATAGGCAAACTTTAGTATAATATTCCCCAGTGCAGAATCTTTTAAATTATATATTTATTAGGTTTATTTGTTGGTTCACTTTTCTGTAGGATAGTTGCATGAAGTGAACTAAATCTAATTATTTCCTCACTACTTTATTCAGGAAAACTTGTAAGCATGCTTTTGAATTCTGTCATTTCAGGTAATTTTTGACTCTGCTGGACTATGGACAAAGGGCATAATGTCACTGTGTTTATTTTCCTGGGACTCTCCCACAACAAGAATATTGAAATCTTTTGCTTTGTGTTATTTTTATTTTGCTACATTGCTATTTGGCTGGGAAATTGGCTCATGATAATTTCTATCACATGCACACAGGTAATTGACCAAACCATGTACTTCTTCCTCAATTCTGTCTCACTCTCTGACCTGTGTTATACATCCACAGTGACACCCAAGCTAATGACTGACTTATTGTCAGAAAGGAAGATTATTTCCTACAATAACTGCATGGTGCAGCTCTTTACCGCCCATTTATTTGGAGGCATCGAGATCTTCATCCTCACGGGGATGGCCTATGACCGCTACGTGGCCATCTGCAGGCTGCTGCACTACACTGTAATCATGAACAGGCAAAGGTGTAACTCGATCATCATGGAGTGTTGCACTGGGGGACTCCTGCACTCTGCCGGTCAGTTCCTTCTCACCATCTTCTTCTGTGCGCCCAACGAAATAGATCAGTACTTCTGTGATGTGTACCCTTTGCTGAAACTGACCTGCTGTAACACACACACAATGGGTCTCCTGGTCATTGCTAATTCAGGTTTCAGTGCTTTGGTTACCTTTGTTGTCTTGATGTTGTCTTACTTTTATATATTGTACACTTTATGGGCATACTCTGCAGACAGCCGGAGCAAAGCCCTTTCCACCTGCAGCTCTTATATAACCGTGGTGATCCTGTTTTTTGTACCTACATTATTCATTTACACTAGACCCACTGCAACCTTCCCAGAAGACAAAGTGTTCACTCTTCTCTACACCATCATTGTCCCCATGTTTAACCCTCTCATCTACAAACTGAGAAACACAGAGACGAAGAATGTCATGAGAAAAGTTTGGTGTTATCCAATCCTACTGAAAACCAAGTAAATTTCTGAGTTATTTCTGCTTTTGCTGCATTAGTTCCATGATACACAAGTACTGATTAAACCATTTTCACTTTCCTCTCATTGTTTGGAAATATAAATGGACAAATAGTAAAAATTACCTTTCTTTTGTTTAGTTTCTATATTGGTGCTCTATCAGTAGATTATTCATATGCTGATCTATCTTCCTTTGTTGTTAAGATTACACACAAATTATGAAATTATCGAATTCATTTTAAACATAAAGGATTATATGACATTGTCCTGAACAAAGAAATAGATTCTGCTCTTTAGTGCCTTAAAGTTCCTTAATTGAATATAATATTACATTCAATTTTATAGCTTCTTATTGCACTATATAATAATACAGGAAAATGCATATAGTTCTGATGTGTATATTATGAATTACACATCTATGAATTATACATCTATTACAAATTTATGCAGTGAGATATGGGATATGATATGCTGATTGATATAAATTGTCTGTTGGTTGCAGATAAAAAGTAGTTCTGAAAACAGGCATCTAACTCAGTGAAGTAAAAATAAAATATAAATAAAAAACACTCCCAAGCATGTCTTACTAGGTTGTGTTAGCTGGGTTAACAGATAGTCACTAATAACAAATTTTGTCAAATAGGATCCTCTCTGTAGCAGTCGGAGCTGCTTGCCAGGTTAAGCAGTAATTCTAAGTTTAGATTGAAGCAGAGGAAAAGCTGACTTCACGCACTCCCGGTAAGGGCAAGAATGCCACATAAAGGACCCATGCTGTGTTCGCACTGATAACAGATCTCATCTCCCCATATACACATACATGTGTGCAAGTTCACAGACACGTAGTAGAGAAAGAAAGATCTTCAACTGGAATAAATCCACTCAGCTAGAAAGTAAGAAATGGGTGGAAATATTTGGGTTTTGTCCACACAACCTTACACCACGGTGTACAGCGAGAATGTCCCACAAAGGTCTCCTATGCTTGACGTGGGGCTTTTGTACGGTGACTGAATCAGGGGGCTCCGTATTCACCGGTGGATTCATCCGTCGTTGAATGTCATTGCCGAGCGTCCTCTCAGGAGGTGGGGCCTGGTTAGCGTGGCTGTAGACCTGGAAGCTTATGCAGTACGCCTCTCCCCAGCTCCTCCTTATCCTCTGCTTCCAGCTTCCGTGGCCTGAGGGTCTTTCCTGTTACCAGGCATTTCTGCTATCTTGTTTCTCCTTTGGAATTGGCTGACCATGGACTGAGTCTATGAGCCAAAATGAACCTCTCCTCCTTTAAATTTTGGGTGTCGGAAGTTTTGTCCCAGTGATAGTAAAGTAGCTAATGCAGTACACAGTCCGAAATCACTGGATATACGGGAGTCAATGTGAGGCAGCCCCTGCAGAGGAAAGACTGGAAAGACTGCAGCCCCTGCAGTTAGATGCAAAATAATGTGGATACATTCATAACACAAAAATAATCATTTAGAAAACACGATACAGTAAGAGTTTTCAAGTTTCTTAGGCTGTTGGGAAAAAAATTCAATAAATATAAAGTATGTTTTTATTAGAAACTTGATGGATAAAACAGAGCACCCATATCCTAACAACCAGGTGTTTAAAATTTAGATATTAATAAATTACCCCAAACACAGAATAAATACAAAGAAATGGGAAAAAATAAAGCAATATTAAGATATATTGGAAATGGAGCAAAAGGGAAAAAAATGTCTTTATCAGATTGCAGGATTTAAAGAACAGTGAGAAAGCACATTAAGGAAGAGGTAAACAATAATTTTCAATACTGAAGGAAATTTGAAAAAAATAGCAAAAAGTGCTGCATAAAACAAAGAAAATCCCTATATTTTATAATAGAGGCAGAAGCCAGAAGATAATTGGTGTCTAATATACAAGATAAAATATATAGCACTGTAAAAGTTCTGCTCCACAGCATCTGGAAAATCAGAAAAAATGTAGAAGAGCAGAGACACAAATCAAAATCTGATTTGTTAACATTAATATACAGACATAACTTCTGGAGACATCAGTAGTAAGTAGAAGAGAGGTAGATTGTTAAATGAATTAATCAATAGGTACAAATGTGCTGAAGAAAATAATCAAACGAATCTAAAACAAAGGCAAGTAAATGGGAGAAAATGAACAAGTTAGAGAAAATGCGGAAAACAACAAAAATAGATAATATGTTTCAGGACAAATACGTAAGACATCAAAGTTAACATCATGGCCAAAATTCTTAAGTGAAAGAACAAACACCATTTACTAGCAAGTAA
>PVLD010013401.1:0-56210 GCA_004027595.1 Dinomys branickii | reverse complement strand
GGATTGCCGGGCGTCTCCGCCGCTAACAAGCCGATCTCTGTCGGGAGTCGTTGGGGGGCTGCGCCGGCTCGGGGGGACGGGAGGGATCGAGGGGTCCGCGCTCTCAGGGCGCTAGGACCCAGCAAATTCCTCTCTCCTCTTCCGGCGGCTTTTGGGGCCCTCCGCGCGGCTCGCCCGACACGCGCGAAACGTGGGACCGGCGTCTCCGCCGCTAGCAAGCCGATCTCTGTCGGGAGTCGCCGGGGGGTTGCACCGTCTCGGGGGTGCGGGAGAGCCCGAGGCGGCCGCGCTCCCACTGCGCCTGGACCGATCCCCGCTTCTTCCCCGCGGGGATCGTCCCCGGCTCCCAGCGTCTGGGACTTTGGGAAAGTAAATTTTAAATGCGAAATATTTACCATTTCTTTTGGCCTCATTATTCTCCAAAGACTTTCACTATAGAGAAACTAGTAGAATAAAGCATTTTTTTCCCATTCAAGGCCAAATATTCTTTGTATGGAATAAGAACCTACTATGTGTCAGGGACTATTTTATATACCTGGAATATCTCATGAAACAGAAGACATAAAAATGGTTACCTTAGAGTAATTCCCAGTTGGTGGAAAGAGGCAATGAAAAATAAACACAATAAGTAAACTTTACGTGTATTTTGACATTAAAATGTAAAAATAAGCAAAGATACAGCAGGGACGCTCATGTGGTTTGGGGGAGGAGGGGAAGTTTCAGACTTAGAATGGCCAGTCAGGTTTCAGAACCAGCTCACTGGAAGGGTGAAACCTGAACAAAAATCAAAAGGATCTGGGGGATTTACTTACTGGAAAAGAATTGCAGTAGATTAGGTTCAACAAATGTCTTATGTGTTTGTAAATAAACTACAAAGCCAGAAAACATGTTGGGAATTGAATGCAGGAATAGGAGAGAGAAGAAAACAGAATACACAGATCTTGTTAGGCCATCTCGCAGAAGTTTATAAGACCAGTGTGGGTACTATGAATTTTGTTTCAAGTAAAAGAACAACTACAGCATAATGACCAGTGCCTGACAGCAACTGACAGTTTTGCAAATACATGTTTTATTGGCAATAACAACTTTATTTCTGTTAAAATGTATATTTGAGAATGTGGCTAACATCTGCAGACTTAGCATGCTTGTGGCCCAAATGAACTGTGAAAGGCTTTCTACAAAACATTTTTCTTTTGTGTCTGTACCATGGAGATAGAGTAGTTTCACAATTTATCTGAGAAACTGGACTTCTGGATTAAAAGGGAATATAAAATAGAAGAGTGTGGTAATGATATAATCTTTCTAAACTCTGAACAAAATAAAAAAGGGATACAGAGCAGTATCAGGATTGTTTTGACAGCAAGATCTAACAGGTTTACTTTGTCCTATTTTCTGGTGTGCATGAAGAGACTTCTGCTGTACAGAAGATGTAAGGCTATCCAGAGGATAAAGTGAGCCAGCCATTCTGCTTCAGATGAGGGTTACCAGGCCATTTGGCCATGTATCTAATCCTCATCTTCAAATCTGGTCTTAGTCAATAATAGTTTCCAATCCATATTAACCCCTCTCAGTCACTTGTAAATTGGGAGCAGGGTATTATCTGTTAATCATGCAAATCTAAGCAGAAGGAAAGCATGAGTGATAACAATATCCAGGAAAGAGATTCAAACTATCAGAAAGTTTCATGAGAAGAGATCAAAACAGTTACTTTCCTCTGGACTTGACACTGATATTTTGACAATTCGTTATGTGCATTTAAGTTCTACAGACTCAGCATTTAGGCTGGGCATTCGTGGGAAAGGCATTTGGATTCCCCGATATCAGAGTGCCTTATGGGTTAATTGGCAGCAATGTTTGCATCCATATATCCAGATACAGTGAGATTTACTTCATTAGAACCTGAAAGCAAAAGGTACATAAGGCAAAAGGAGAAATGAGAGTCAATTCAGGGATCCCTAACAGATTGTAAAACACGTGATGGAGTTCAGGTGGTATAGGACATAAAGTACCAGCTGTTAATATTTTGGAAGGTTAATGAAATCTTGGGTCTTGAAACTCAAGATGTTCCCAAAGAGTAATCAAGAAGATGTCATCTGAAGTGCATATAGAAATTTGTCATTTGAGGCATTTGGTGGGACAAGGGCATTTTTGATGAAAAGCAATGGTGACATCTACAAAAGCATAAATATGTTAACTTGATGACTAGTAAGATCTTAGTAAATATGTCTTGCAGTTAGTGCTTAGGAAAAAAAATGAAGATAAAACAAAAATAAATCAGAGCTATACTGTGGAAGTAAAATGTTAACATTAAAGTTTAATTTTTTAACATAACAGTATCAGAATTTATTTGTTTAAATTTAGGTTTATTACAACTGGACTACCTTTTCAAAGACTAATGTTGAAGATACATCTATGTCCAATTAATGTAGGAAAGATTGGTACTGAAACAATGTTTAAAAACTTATTTTAGTTGTGTATGTTATGGTTGATACATTGTGTCAACTTGAGTCTAGAGGCTTGGCTAAGTGACTTTGCAGTTCTACATCCTGGGGTGAAAAGGACATGCCCTTCCTGCTCTGGGATGTTGTTCATTGCATCAATTTAGAAATTTAGAAGTTTATCTAAGTGATTGAACAGGGGCTCAGGGTCTTTACTTTGTATTCATCATGAACCTATGCAAGAGGAGGCCATGGAGATTATGTGAGTGCTACAACCCGCATAGGTGGGGGTAGCTTGCTTTCAATATACGGGAGGAAAAATGCTTGCCTTCCCCACTTTTGCTCTTGCTTTTTTGCTGTCTTGTGCTGCCTGGAAGTGCTGCTATTGTCCCATGCCACGCTGCCTTGCAGCAGTTGATTATGGACTAAAACCTCCACAAACAGTAAGCTAAATAAACCTGTCCTTCCTTAACTCTAGGTGTCATGCATTTTATCTCAACAATGAGAGAAAAATAATTAAGACAGAATTTGGTTCCTGAGGAGTGGGGTTCTTGCTGTGAATATCCGTGGTTCAAGAGCCTTTGGAAATGGCTTGTGAGGAGTGCTTGGAAAGGATTGGAGATGTCACTTGAAAGAGTAGAGCTGGACTGACTTAAGCTGTTCTGTGTGGGAGATTCTGGTCAGAGCTCAGAAGATCAGAAGGCTGATAGAAATTCTGTTGGTAAAGACCAGCTTTGGAAATTTCCTTCTGGGAAGAAGGACTGCATTGGGTGCTAGACTCTAGAGGATGTGTGTTATGCCTTTGTGAGAAGTTTGTCTACATTTTGCTCATCTCCAGAGAATTTGCCTGAGACTGATGTTAAGGGTGGTGAACTAATTAATTTGGCAGAAGAAATTTCAAAGCAGTGAAATGTTGAGGGTGTGGCATGGCTATTGCTGGGAACTTTTAGCCAGAACTATGTTACTAATCAAGAGCAAAATGTTGTGAGTTTAGCCAGAGAAGAAGCTCCAGTAAAGCTGTGGACTGCAAAGCTCTCCATTACTGAGAAGGAAAAAAAGCAAAGAAAAGTTGTCTTGAAGGCATCCAAAAAAAAAAAAAAAAAAGGCAGAAAATCTCCACCCTTTGCAGCCTCAAAACTGCAAAGGTAAAAGACTTTGCTTTGAGAAGAAAGCTGCAGAGTGTCATGTTCCAGAATGGCAGAGGTGCCCAAACTAGCTTCTGCAACTGCAGCGGCATAGAGAATTTGTTCCTCAGAATCGGATTCAGAGTACTCATAGATTCAGGCACTCAATCTGTACCCTAAAGAGAAGAAAGCTTAGCTACTGCTCCATCTGGCAGCAGACCTTGGCATCACTGACATGGGGCTGGTTTTATGTGCATGCAGAATGCAAGGATTCTGAGGTTAAGAAAGCTTCTACCTAGATTTCAGAGGACTTCGAAGGCCAGGCAGTGTGCCTCTCACAGGGCAGCATGTGAAACTGTGTGAAGTGAAAGGTGCACCGGAGACCCGAGAAGTTTGGGAAATCTAGGAAAATTGTTTAAGGAAAGCTCCAAGGAGGAAGAAAAGTGGGCCTGAGAGAGAAGCTGTAGGAGCTACAACCACCAGAAGTGCCATAGGGATGGAGTCACGCAAGCCCTTTGGAGCTCACAATGTGCCACAAGTTGCTTCATGTCCTGGACATGTAACTACAGGACTTAATGTTTGCCCTGCTGGATTTTGGACTTTCTTTGATCCCATTCCTTTGTAACTTTTGTAATGAAAATGATTATTTTCTGCCATTGAGTATTGAAAGTGTTTAATTTTTCATTTGTACAGGGGCTTTCTAGTAGGAGTTTGCCTTACATCTTGGAGGAGATTTGGTAGTTGGACTTTTCAGCAATGCTGAAACTGTTAGGACTTTGGCAACTCTTGCAAATGGACTAAATGCCTTTTGCATAAAGGGATGTGCATGAGTCTTTGGGGGGCAAAATGTTATGGTTCTAATGGAATACAATGTTGTTAGACTTAATACTGATTTGTAAGTGTTGTTGAACTTGTGTTATAATATTCAAGTTGTGAAATTATGAGAATAATGTCTTTGTATCTGGAAATTGGCTTAAACAAGTGAGTCTGGTTGCCAAGTTGACAAGGAGTGGATAGTTATGTTTGATACATTGTGTTAACTTGAGTCTAGAGGCTTGGCTAAGTGACTCAGCAGTTCCACATCTTGGGGTGTAAAGGACCTGCTCTTACCACTCTGGGATGTTGTTCATTGGGTCAATTTGAGAAGTTTAGAAGGTTAACTAAGTGACTGAGCAGGGTGCCAGAGTCCTTCCTTTGTATTCATCATCATAAGCCTCTGCAGGAGGAGTGCATGGAGATTGTGTGCATGGTATAAGCCCCCTGGGTGGGGGTAGCATGATTACAGGGTAAAGGAGGAAATGTGGCTTGCCCCTGCTTTTGTTCTTGCTGTTTTTGCTGTCTTCCGCTGACTTGAAGTGTTGTGCCTATGCCCTACTACCCTGCCTTGGAGCAAGGTGATTATAGACTGAAATGTCCACAAACTATAAACTAAATAAACCTTTCCTTCCTTAATTTTGGGTGTTGGGTATTTTGTCTCTGCCATGTGAGAAAAATAACTAAAACAGTGAAATTCTCAAAATTTAGTATGCAGAGGGAGGACATGAGAAATCTCAAAATATAGAGCCTAAGCCCTTAGCATCAGAGACTCAGCCTCATTTTTTCTGGAATATGAGAGACAGCAGGATTTGGTATGCTTTGTGCCACTGTAATGTGCCAGTTCCCATACATGTGGAGCAAAGCTGCAGCAGTCTGTCGGAAGTGATGGGACCCTAAAGTTGGGCACAGTTACTGACCTAAAGTAGAAAACAGACTAAAGAGACATTTTGAGTGTTCTATTTTCTACATTAAATATCTACACAAATGTAAGAGTAGTTCTAAACAATTCAAGCCCTAGTGCAGATTTTGATGTTTTAATGCAATTCAAAATTTAAATAAAACTTCTTAGATGAGGAAAATATGTTTTCCTAGAAGGCAACTTTCTCGAAAAGCTCATGAATTAAAAGGCTTGGACCGCAATGCGGTAATGGTCAGAGCTATAGCTGGGGCTTTGGAAAGTGATTGGATGATAAAGGCGGTGATTTTATTGGTGACTCAATCCATCTATGCTTTCATAATTCAGTTTACTCTTCTGAGGTGGAGAGCACTGCAGGTGTTGAGAGATGGTTCGAAGAAGTAGGTAATTTGGGTATGGGCTGTAGCAATCTATTTTTTCCCAAGATACACTCGTCTCTCCATGCCTCTTTCCTACCATGATGTGGGCTACTATGCTCTATTACATATTCATTGTCATAATGTATTCTCATCATGTGCCCAGAAGTAAGGGAAACAAGTGACCATGGACAGGAAATCCTAAAACTATGAGCCAACATAAACCACTTACATTTTAAGTTGATTTTCTCAGATATTTTGTCACGGCAATGAAAAGCTGACTAACAGCTAGACTAAGTAAAAGGAAGTTATCTTTCCTGCGACATCAATGAAAACCAGAGGGGCTTCTAAAGAAACGAATTGGAAGATATTGCTAGAACAGGGTCTTGAGCACATGGCAGGAGATGTTATCATAACTATAGAATAGCTAAGAATTGTAGCCTCACTTTTATCCTGTTGTTTTCTCAGGCGAACCTTGCAGTTGAATTTACCATTGTCTGTCTTCTCGGGTGTCAGTGCTGAATCTATACTCATTTCTTGTGGCATTGTGGGAAAACTGTTTAATTTGTTGTTTGTCAAATGTATTTTCCTGGTAAGAGTCCATAACGAAGTAAGAAATAACAACACCTGGGAATACCTCCCAGGAATTCTAACCTCAAACATTATGACGTTTTTGAAACACTGTCAGGTGTTTATTTTTTTCTTTTCTGAAAATATTTTTTCAAAATTGAGAACCACCGCCTATCATTTATTGTTCAGTTTTTTACCATGACCATTGGCTGATAGTATTGGTACCTAAACCATGGAGTTCATATGAGATTAGTAGAAGGTGTTTGAAAACACAGAATAGAGTAGCCGTGTTGCTGAAACCATGGTAATTATTGTCATAGTCACTTATTATTAACTGCTCCAATTAGATGCAACCACACCAGGCTCTTCCACCAGGTTCCTGGCCTGGCACTCTAGCCAACCACGAGTATTCAGTCCACTGTAGAAGGACTCTGGTTTCCTATGTGGCAAGGTTCCCCTGCATTCTAGGAACACTACCATTTCAGTGTTTAAAATTTTGCAGCCACACTAAAATTACTTTGCATCAGTTTTTGAGTCACGTGATGCACAAAATTGTATTATTGTCACTCATTGTGTTCTGAGCATGAAAATCAAGAGAAAGGTATAAGACAAACCAGAAAAAAAAGAGCCAACAGTGAAAACCAACTCATTAGGTCAAAGGATGGAGGTAGTGATTGCATAGCTTTAAGCTGCCTGGGGGATTAATAAAGCACACTTTCAGTGTGTTTCTGTGGGTCGCAGCAACACAACCTTTTGTATTATACTTGGTCCTTGGCCGCTTCCTCCCTGGTACTGTTCCCCTTCTCTGATGTCCAGAAACCAACAACTATCTTCGCACCACCATGTCCTTTTGCCATGAGGTTTTCGCCTCAGGACCAGCCAGCCATGGACTGAATTAAACCTCTTCTCCTTTCAGTTGTGGGTGTTTGATGTTATGTCTCAGGAACTGGACAGCTGACTGATACAATGGACCTTTAAATACAAGGATGGAAGGAATTCAGACATGTTGAGTACAGTGATACAGGTGTAATATAACATTCTAAAATAAAAGTAGTTGTGCTACAGAGAATAATTTCACATTTAAATTTTAAAGATCAAAACTACCTTTTCTATAGAAATCCTACACAGGAGATAGCACACAGAGCTATTTGCTAGACTTACCCGTTAGCCCTCATTCTTCAGTATACAGATGATAAATAACTTCGAACCTGGGAGTCTGAGTACATTATAGATTTGAGCAGGCTAAATTTTGCTTGCTTTGGTTCATGTATTGATTCACAGTTACGGTGCTGAAATTCAGTTCTTATGCTTTTTCAGTACAATTTGTCATATATTATAGTTGAGTATTTACTCTGCATTTGAGAATAATTTGTTTTGTATTATTCTATGCAACCTCCAATGATCTTTAAGCTATATATGTATACATATACGTATACTTTCTCAAACTCATAGGCTTTTTCTAGATTGATCTTGGGCTAATAGAGCTGGTCCTAAAAGAACTTCCTTTCAAAAGAGCATTCTAGGCTCATGCTTATTTTAATAGACAGCATTTTTTTAAACAATGTTGACACATGTCATCTGAAATGAGGCATCATCACCTGTATGACACAAATTACAGTGACCATAATGCTGACCAGAGCTCAGCTTGGATTCTTCATCAGTTTTCTTCACCTCAATTCCTTAAATATGCTGAGCTATATTCTTTCCAGGGCAATGCTTAGCCAGGAGTGTCATTGTTCAGTGACTTTGTCACATAAAAACTCAATCCAAAGTAAAACAATAAAATTATAAAACAAAAATTCCACTTTCTTATGACTCAGGCTACCCAGTCATCAGTGCTGTGCATAGCTATCAAATATTTTGATTATCTAATGAATCTTTGAAGTGCCTTATTTTATTAAATAAGGACTCAAACTTGAACATGTAATTGGAGGATGAGATACAGAAGTCAGAAATCTTGTCAGAGACATTTTCCCATACAGCAAGATATGAATACAACACTTCATTAAAAATTATAGAAAAATAGACAGTGTATTCAACTGTGATGGCTGTTTTCCTCTTCCAGAACACAAAAGGCAGAACTATACTTTTTAAAGGAATATTGACATAAAAGAGCATCCACAATGAACTGCCACTTCCTTCTAAAATTATCCCTTGTCTCTCCAATGAGGAAAAATACATTAAGATTAATATTCACTGTTTTTATTAACAGTGTTTAGCTGAATTCACTGCAAGCACCAAAGTGTGGCTTTAGGAGCTCTTTGGAAGAGACAATGTTCCTTTCTAACTACAAAATATTCACAGTACACTTAGCTGCAAGTTTTTAACCACAGGTTAGTCTGAATCTATTTTGAACTAAACGGCTTGGTAAATTGAAGAGGGAAAAGCATGTTTCCACTTTCCACTGCACTGAAATGTTCCCATCAAATGGCTCTTAAATATATGAGTCAAAAAAATACCGCAATATCCTAATGGAAGACTGCAAGCATGGGGAATAAATTAGCATCTACACAAACCTTTTAGTGCTAGATGTTACTTTTATACAAGCCTGAGAATGACTGTGGAAGTTTCTCCATTTTCACAATAAGGAAAACAAAGGCACTCAGATATGTACCCTGCAACCAACGCAGAGGCCAAAGCTTTGTCTTTCCTCTGTAAAGACCTTGCTCAGCAGTCATTTCTGTAGTAACTCGTTGCTATAGCACTTAGGATAAAAGGTGTCTTGCTTTCTCTGTAGTTTCTTTTTCATATAATTTGCATTTATGAACTACACTAAAGAAATACTAGGCCTTTTGTCCTTTTCGCATTAAACCCTTAAATTTTCATAAATTTACAAACTCAGAATATAAGACCTTCTCACCTGATCTCTTCTTCCTCACACTGTGAGTCAAAGGTTGATGTGGATGTTCTTTGCCATCACTGGAATAAGACAGCAGCCAAAGGGTAGCATCAGAAAGTTCTACCGTGAAAAGAGAGGATCTGATCTGAGACCAAATGTAGACCTCGAGAAACCACTAGCTGAGTCTCAGACTTACTCACATGTGAACTTGAATATAAGCACAGAATTAATACGAATAAGAACCATAATTACAACCTGCTCTCTGAATCTTTTCTCAGCGTTTTAGTCCATGAGGCTCTGAGTCGTCTCGCAGTTGAACAGTTATTTTATTCTCCTTCATACCCCTGGACAAGTTTGAGGATGTCTGCTCACAGTAATTTGTAACATTCTTCCAAATAATAACCTAATTTTACCTCTTTCTAATTTAGGAATTTAAACAGGAATGCAGAGGGGGGCTTCATGCGTTTGTGTGCTGTGTAATTAGAATAACTTGATTGTAACAGAAGTCTTGTTTTTACCATGTAGAAATTTAAAGTGGCTTGATGTCATTGATTTAAATAATGTTCTCTGCATTCAATTGATTCTAAATTACTGTGCGTTGACTTATCAATATGATTGTCCCCGAACGCCCAAAGATAGGTAGAACACATTGACGTAGTTTGAAATCAAGATTTCTGCTACAAAAAAGGGAAGATAAATCTAAAATTATCTCTATAGAAAGTTATTCAGGCCTGTGAGGGATTATTTCATTTTGGTTTTCAAACACATTCACTTAACAATACTTTGGCCTGTTTAGTGGAGAACAAGTTTTTATTCATTTTTTTCAACAGATACCGAATTGTATCTGAGAAAACAAACATTCTCACTATACAAAATTGAAAATTGCCAATTTCTCACTTACATAGATTTCTGAGGACACTGAATACTTTTTTTATTCCTTCTGCAAGCAATAACACTGTAAATTGAGCTGTTAAACTGATTCATGCTTAGACCAGCAGAAAAAGGCAGTAAGTGACTCTGAATCTTTCATAAATGCGGCAGAAAAGATTTCAGTCTGCGCTTGCCCCTTACCCCTGCTATTTTGTGTCATAATGCATCATTACATACTGATGTTTGCTCTTGTGCAAGTCAGCAGAAAACGGGATTACACAGTGTGTGTTGGCTCCTTTCCTTGAATTAACTGTGTCACTTTTGATTTGTTATGTTATTGAACTGCATTTCAGGACTTCTTAACATTGACAGCTATGGCACAAATGCACATAGTCCTCCCCGGAGGTTTGCTATATTTTTATCTGCACTCGGAACATTTTAAAATTTTGTAGTCAGATAAAATCTATTTAAATATAATATAAAATGATGTTCACATGGGAAAACGTGGTGATGTATCATCTAAAAGGGTGTTTTATGTAGTCATTTCCTCCTGGAAATTATGGTAGTGAGTGAAGTTGCTTTACAGACTCAGTAGTAAAACAAATTGAAAAAAACTTTGTGTCTGAAAATTATCTTAGATAGTATATAGCATAATCATTCTTCCCATGCTCAATTTTGTTCTCAGGGAGAACCAGTGATCAATTTACTTTTGCTCAAACAGTTTCACTGATGAAGAACTCACTGCCCTCATGGGTACTCCTGACAATTGGGTATTTCCCATTCTTCAAATATTCCACATGTAGTTTCATTTATTATTACAAAACTATCTCATTTTACAATAAATAAAGCAGTATGCATTTACTAAACACATTTGCCTAATAGAGCTGGGGTAGATAATTTAATGCTTTACACAGCTTGATCTGTCAATATGATACTCCTATTTAAATAGGTTCACTTTAATAAGCATTTATAGCTACAATTCTTTTCAGGGGCCAAAGGAAAATAAGATGTGGTTCTTGTCTTTATAGAGCTCTCGACCTAGTGTAAGACAAAATACAAACTTTTAAATTAAAAAATAAAGAGATATCAATACTGTGCTGCAGAAAAGAATATCTGTATTTAACTCAAGGTCTATCAAATACTTGAAGATGATATAAAACAAGCAAATGTGTGTCTATAAGGATAATACATTTAAAGTGTAGCAAAACCATGGCTCATGAATGCTTCTGTTTGCAGAGAATTCAATTCACAAAAGGGATTCAGCAATATTCCGCTTCACTGCAAACTCCGCATCTCCCGATTAACACCCCCACCACCATCTTCCCTGCACGGACACAAATGTGGCCATCCTCCCGCCAGTCACGGAATGAAGTGAGTTTGTGAACCGAGTTACCACTACAATCCTTGAGCTGCTGTGCTATGCACAGACGAAAATGAAATCTTTAAATATACAGCAACTGGTAATATGAGAAAATAGGAATAATGCTTGTATCACATACATTAGGAATAGTATCTGCCATTTCTTAGGACAAAATAATGGATTTTAGGAAAAATTATTGATAAATTTAAATGACAGAAACAATAGTTTTTATTCTTAGGTCTTTGGTAAGGAAGAAACAAGGTTTTTTATGAAAGAAGAGTCAATAGACGGTTACTACCACAGGCCATAGACTACATTGTTTTGAAAACACAATCATTTAAACCTATCTTTGTATAAATTCAGAATTTATTACCTAAAATGTTTAATTTTATAGCTATGTTACAGGTTTTTAGGTTTTTGTACCAGAAATCCAACTGAGGACCTCATGCTTGCCAGGCAGGCACTGTGCCACTGAGCTATATCCTGGCCCCAAAGGGAAAATACTGCATTATGAGATCAAAAAGATTAAAATGCAAAGGTGGAAGTAAAGGCATATTTCAGGTATAGAATATTTCATATTCTCAGCACGCATAAGTCCTGGATATGGTCCCCAGCAGCACAGAAGAAGAGGAAGAAGAAGGAGGAGGAGCAGGAAAAGAAAGAGAGAAAGAAGTAGAAGAAAATTATTTTTTAATGACTGATGTACTTATTGTGCAGGAGTCAAAAAATTGCACACATGTAGACATGGCATGGCCTCCACTGTGCTTACAGAAAGTAACAGGAAAATATGACATCTTGAGTTCAAATCTCAGACACAATAATCTAAGTGGCTCATGGAAGACAAAATGGAAAAAGAAGCCCCTCCTTCTTTCACTCTTGCTCGCTTGCCTTTAACAGTAGAGTTTCTCCGTGAAAAGATGTCTAATTGAAGATGCTAAGGATAATCAATCATGAAGAAGAAATGAAGTGGTTTCTAAGCAGCTTTCCAGTTTGCTGGAATTATTAGTGAAGGGCAGTGACGTGGCCTTTCTGTCTCATTCTTGGAAGAGGTTTCCTGGTGGGAAGTTAGAAGTGAAGATAAAACATAGAAATGTCAAATCATTTATATTCCTAAAAGCTGAAATAATTTTAAATTACACATCAAGGCAAAAGAAGGCAAGGAAGTTGGTGCAAACGTACTCCACCCCAGCACTTTTCACAGCCTTAATGCATTTACAAGATGCTACATCACATTGCTTAAAAAAACTGCTTTAAATGGGAAAGAGTTTTCTAATATATTTGAATCTGTTTCCAGGTTTAATGTAGACGCTCCCCAGAACCTTTGTATATCAATTCCACTATTAATGGAAGCTGACACACCATCATTCAGCTTGTCTCATTGCTCTATTCCAGTTTGTGCCAGTCACACAGGGGAAACATGAAGAAAAACCAGTGATTTAGGAATATTGTTGCCTGATTAACCTTTTTCAGTCCTTTGTAAAATAATGACTTTGTGCAATCAAGTAAATCCCTGATTAGAAATGTCTTTCAGCAATGCAAAATCTGTGTAAAGTATGAAGAAAAATATTTAACATTTTAAATAAAGCCATGAGAGGCAGATGATATGATAATAATAAATAAATATTAAAGAGAGGAATGAAGATTAGTTAACTAAATGATACTAAAACAGTTCAAAGGTGCATACTGAAAATCTACCAGGGTGGATTCATTAGCTTAACTAGGCTTAATGTGCCTACATAGTTATTTGCATAGTGTCAATGACCTGGAAGAGTTATTGTGATATTTCTCTAGTATATGATTGCATATCTCAAATAAACATATAAATAACTCACGCAATATATTTTCCTGACCAAATAAGATTTTTTTTTAAATAAGTGGCACCTTAGGTGTATTTATCAGTCCTGATCAAGGATACTCAATAAATACGTTCCATTTTCCTATGGTCCCCTGGGTTACACTGTGAGGTGTGCACCCTGGTAAACTCTTTCCTATACGACTGCTACTTCATATGGATCAATATTAAGGAACCAGGAAGCTTGAGATATGATCAGAGGTGGGAGAACACACGTGACTGTCTGACGGAAGGAGTGCCCATCAGCTGTCCAGCCTAAGGGGATAGGACCTGAATTACGGAGACAGGCTGGATGCAGCACTTGTCCAAGGTCAAAAGATACATTGGCAGTGAATATATGTGTACTGGACATCAGAATTTTGTAATAAATTTATTTTATATAATCACTTCTATCAAATATCACCCCACAAACATCTTGATTTTGATTTTTGCTGTTAATATAACTTCACAGTTGGGGAAATTTAGAGCAATGTGATCCTCTGAAACTTTGTCAGCAGGAGTTTAGTCTATTAACAATTACACAATAGTTACTTAAATTTCACTACTGGTGAATTATTTCAGGTTTCCTTGGTATTACAGAGCAGAAAGGAGGAGAAGAAATGTGTACATTGCCTGAAATTTACATTGAATGTGAAGCTTCCTGTATGAGTAAAAATTCCAATTTCTTTTTTTACCAGTTATCAGGGTTTTTTGTTTGCTTGTTTGCCGATTATTAATTTCTCTGAAATTTAGCATCACAGTACACAAATTAACTGTAAAATCTATCTATGGAATTTTTGTTAATTTCTTTTTGTACCTTTGTTGTTTACCTCTTTGAGTTTTCGTTTGTTTCACTTTGAGATACTCCACGCTCAGGAGTTTGGTACCTAGAAAATTCTAAATGAGAACTATTCCATTTCATATTACAAATGACAATACACCTTACTCATACTTCATCTACTTCACAGGTATGTTTTCTTGACTTGTTTCTTAATTGTTTACACTCAGGATTCAGGTCTGTTAATTGCGTATTGTATAAAGTTACATCTGTTTTTACCCAGGTATGAATATTTGCTACATGCGAGATTTTCTCTAACTTTAACGTCTTCAACCTTTTTCTGTACAACAGTAACTAAAAATTTTCAGCAATTTTTACATGTAATGCATTGTCTTAAGAGATTTATTTATAAGTTTTTGATGACATTATTGATTTCATTGAGCACACTAAATTTAGCATGCCCATTTAAATATGGGAATTTTAAGGAGGAAGTGAGTATGTCAGGGTAATTCAGAAAATTATTGAGGAATTTTTTTGAAAAAGGAACACTGAATTAGCCAAAGAATATCTTTTTTCTTTTCTTTTTTTGATTTTAAAGAAAGTAGTACCAAAAAAAGAACAATAGCAAAATATAAACAACGCAAAACAAGGACATAAAAAATGATACAGGGTTTCAAACCAAATGATAGGGGTTGACAGTGGTTGTTATATTACATATTGTTAGTATCTTCTTTCTGAAAGCAGAATTCTACAATGCTAGAGAAACTGAATTTGTATTTTGCTTATGCTACTGTTTCTTAAAATGTGCTCTGATTAATTTTCAGATTTTCTTAGACACTAACCAAGATACTAAATTATTTGGTGCTATCCCAGGTAAAAATGAGAAGCTAGAATGAAGTGCAGAAATTAGAATCCTTGGGCCTTGGAGATAGCTGAATGGCACAGGACCTTCCTGGCAAGCTCAACGACCTGAGTTTGATTCCCAATAACAACAAGAACAAAAAGAAATTAAAATAATTCATAGGATTTCTCCGAGATATTCAGTACAATAAAGTTTGGGAGCTGTTGTTTTAAACCTGTAATAAACATAGTGTTGATTCAAACATATTTTCTGACTATATTTATCTATATCTGTTCTTAACACTTAAACAAGCCAAGGGCTAAATTAAACAGCTAACGTTATGACGGTTATCTAGCTAACCCCCAAAGCTTCATAGATGGGGCACTTTGCAGCTGCCTCCATCTAGGGTATGTGGAAATTAGTTCACTGATTGGAATGAGCATGGTCCTAGGTGTGTGGCTGAATGGATTTGGTGAAACTAGAAGCCCCACCCTGGGTTCGGGTGGCACCGCCTAAAAGGCTTTTAGCACGGAGGGAGTGAAAGGAGAGCAGGCTTCTTCCCGGCTTGCCTTGGTTTGTGTCCTCTCAGGGCCGCTCTACCGTGTTGTCCTTTGAGCCATTTGGCTATGCGCTGAAACCTCTAAACTCTGCGAGCTGCAACAGCGTTTTCTCCTTTTAACCTAGGAGTACTGGGCAGGTGACTCTGGCGATGGGAGAAACCGCTAGCGCAGCCGGGTTCGCCCTCCTGTGCGCACGGCCCCCGGGCCCCCTTCTTTGCGCTCCTTAACATTCTCAGCGTCTTTCTGCTTCCACACTCGCTGCAGTTTTCGACCGTCATTGAAATTCCAAGGTGAATTTAAGCCAGTATATTAGCTTTCTTTAGTAATTTAGTATTTTATATAATTTTACTCTTAGAACTATTACGAGCTAATTGTGTATCCTTTTCCAAATTGGTATGTTGAAGGCCTACTATCAAGTTCCTCAAAATGCAGCTATATTTGGAGATAAGGCCTTCATTAAAGGAAAGCTAAATCACAGGTGGGGGTCATGATACTCAAATGTAACTGATGTCCACAGTAGAAAAGATCAGAATTTAGATGCCACAGCCTGAGGAAAACCCACAGGAGAACACTGCTGCAAAGTAGCGATCTACAAATTCAAGAGACCCAGAAACAGATCAAACTCATATAATGTATTCCTGTTGGATGTAGAGCCTCCAGAAGAGTGAGAAAATGGAGAATGTGTAAATAAAATGGTATCAGCTACTAAAACCATGTTCATAAGGTTGCACTGGGGCATAATTGAACAATGCATTTTAAAAGCAAATTGTCTAAATATTTGGGGAAAACATCCAATATTTTCCAGCTAGATTTTAAGCACATATGTAAATATGGCAATAATGTTCCTAAAATATGCATTGGTTTTATCAGTGGAAGCCTAATGAATTTGTGTTGTTCATCTCACAAGTTTGACATTATCCACGTGAAAAACAAGCTTTATTTTAAAAATATTGTATCCTATGGAATGTGCCATAATGTCACCACCATTGAGCTATAAATGATTATCTTTCCTGGGAGCAATGCAATTTCAACTATTTCATATGACACAGATATTTATAAATATGAGGATGGAGAAAAATGAAATAAAATACACCTTTTAAAATTTGTATGATCAGTTTCTGATCTAGATTTATTTCAAGCTTTATTCTCATTAAAAACATTGAGATTTGCAACCAACATCATCTCTCAAGTTTAATATCCTAAATGTTGCGTTGCTTTTATATGAAATGTGTGACAGTTCTGTATTTTTAAAAAGTAAACAGGATTTTTAGAGTGTAAGAGAATTCATTACAAAGTCACATGAATTCAATAAGAATCAGCTTTGAAAAAATTAAGCTGTGTACATTACATGCTCATTCATTATATTAAAGGTTTCATGATGTGGGCAAAAATAGGTACCTACTTACTTTAGTTTTCTTAAGTTTAACTCTAAACATCCATAAAATATCATAGGTATTCACATTTAAATGAAATATACATTTTTATATTCCAAGAAATTTAAATTTCCTACCTGAGAATCATAATTTATATGTTTGAAGCTACACTTCTTTTCTAGTTAGGTTATATTATGACCTCATGCTGAAAACAACTGATAGTTTTTCCGGCACAGAAAGAAAGAAAACAGAATAAAGTACCTTTATTGCGGGCACGGAGAAGACCATTGTAGGAACGGTCTGGGAGACCTGGAGCTTCTGAGTGGCCCGGCTGGACGAACAACGGTTATATAGCGCCAGGCTAGAGGCGTGGTTTAGGGGGTGGAGCAGCTAGTGTGGCAGGCCATCAGGTTGGAGTGTGGGAAATGAAATAGGATACTACAAAAGTGGAGTAGGAAGTTGTAATTTGACTCAGAGGAAGAAGGCCGGGGCTTAGCTCATGGCCTCTAGTAGCCAGTGCCATACTGGTCAGTGCCATGGCACGTAGCCTCCAGTGGGTGGCACCACAGCGATTCTAGAGGAGGTATAAGGAGAGGAGAAACCCATCAGCAACTACACTTCGAAGATATCAATGGATAAAGCAATAACCACTGTTGAGACCATGTCACCTTGTCTATAGATTAGTTATGATTGTACTATTTTTTATGCTAATTGGTGTATGTTTATTAATATGTTTTTGTACTTTTTTAAATAAAAAAGCTTATAAAAATGACTAAATAATTTACTTAAATAAATTAATGAAAATGTACTATTATCTTTGCATTTTCATTTACTTTTTATGTTAAAGATAAAAAACTAAGCAAACAACAATGAAGACAAGGGCTGGGGATATAGCTCAGCTGTGCAAATTCATGTCTGGTAAACGCAAGGTCCTGAGTTTGAGTGCCAGTATCAACAACAACAACAAAACAATGAAGATAAGATCAAAACAACATAAAAACAACAAAAATGGTACATGACCTCAAAACAAAATGATAGGAATCAGCAATGGTGGCTACCTTACATACTGTGATCTTCAACAAAGTTGCTCAGTCTGCCAGATTTGAGAATGTAAGATTGATCAAACAATCAAAGACAGTAACAAGAAATAAACAAAAAAAAAATTGAAGGTGATGCCGAGCTTCACCATACAAGATGGTAGGAGTTCAATGGTGGTTCTCATGCTGCATGTAGTTTTCAGATCAGTTGTCCTCATTACCAGATTCAAGTGTGAAAAACTGGTCAAGAAAGAAGAAAATTTTAAGCATTGACTGTTCCTTGCAATAAACCACAGACATCAGCAATATACTTCTCTCAGCTATCCTTGTATATACATATAAATTTTGTTTTTCATTTAAAGAGAAAAGAACAAAAACAAAAACAGCATAGAGGACAATAAAAATAGTACAGGATTTCAAAACATGGCGATAGGATATTAACAATGGTTGCTAAATTGTTATAGGCAACTGAGTTAGACAGAAATATTATAGGCAGTCAGACAGGGGCAGGCTTCAAAGGAGCCAGTAGAAGCCAGTATGTAAGACAAGATACCTTCTTGCAAATGTAGAGGAAATACTTGCTGTGGGCCAGATCTTACAACCAAAGATTCAACAAACATACCCACCTACCTCTCTAGGGATGGACATCAGGGACTGATATTCTAAATAGGTAGCAATGACCTTGAAGAGTCACTGACCCGACCCTCCACAGGAAAAGCCCCTGTGGTGTACTCTTGCCCACTTGCTGCCTGACTTGATTCCCCATTTCATCCCAATTTAATCATTTTACCTGAAAAATTCTTATTGGCTGACCATAGTTTTGTCCCACCTCATGCCCACCTTGTGATTTTCCATTTTCCCCCCAATATGGACCCACCTCACCTTGTGGTTTTGCTCTATAAAAGCCTTGGAAAAGAGGGGTTCTTGGGGCGACTCACTCGGGCCCCGTTTCTGTCTCTCTCAGACAGAAGCTTTCTTTCCCTCAATAAATATATTCTGCTCTTAACCTCCATTGCTCCTAAAACTCATTCTTTGATTTTAGAGAATATGAACTTGTCCCAGACACCTTTCAGGTTGAGAGTTTTTTCACCTTTATCAATAGTACATAATGCTATCTTCAAAACGGCTGCATGAAAAAAAAATGGTTGCATGCATAACCAGATACAGGCATGTAAGACTGATCAAACAACTGCACATTAACAGTTCCTTTCAATAAGCCAACAGATATTAGTAGTACTTTATCCTAGCTGTTCTGTGTGTACATATACATATTTTTTTCTCTTCTTTCTTTTTCCTCTCCCCTCCCTCATCCCAGCTGTTCCTTCTTGTCTGAGCAGTTTCTTTTCCCTTTCATAACATCTATTGCACCTTTCAGATTTTATTTACTCTTTCAGGTTCTTATTAGAAGTGAGGAAATATAGTGTTTACAGATGTGAATCTGATTTATTTCATTTATGAGTATGGTCTCTAGTTGCATCCATTTACCTATAAGAGCCTCCAGTTTGTCTTTTTTTATAACTGAGTACTACTCCATTGTATAGAAACACTACAGATTTTTTGTCCATCCCTCAGTGGATGGGCATTTGGGTTGTTTCCAAGATTTAGTTATTACAAATTGTGCTGCTATAAACATGGGCACACATATATCTCTGTGGTATGATACTTTCAGTTCTTCTGGAAAATACCCAGGAGGTGAATAGCTGGGTTGAATGGGACCTCTAATAATAGTTTACTGAGAAATCTCTAGACTGATTTCCACAGTGATTTCACCAGTCTGCACTCCCACTAGCAGTGGAGTAGGGTTCCTTTTTCCCCACAACCCGTCCAGCATTTGTTGTGTCCATCATCAAGAAATCAACCCATAACAAATGCTGGAGAGGCTGTGGGGAAAAAGAAACCCTTCCCCAATGTTGGTGGGAGTGCAGGCTGGTGCAGTCTTTGCATTTTTATTTGTATTTAGAAGAACCATTTTTATGTACAGATACAGTGGGTTACAAATGTGTGTGTGTGTGTGTGTGTGTGTGTGTGTGTGTGTGTATAATTGTTACACTAATACGATATGGAGAAAACCCCCTTATTCAAATCTCAAAATATTTTAGTTGTGTTTTTCTTAAGCTAATTTGGAATATAAAATCCATGTTTATCTTCTACTTATCTTTGATCTATTCATTTACCAATAGATTTTATTTCCTCTGTGCAATAAATAAGCTGATTTAAAAATGAGAACTTCAGATATTCACATCAAATTAGAAAATGTAAGTTTTGGTTTGTACTTTTTTTCCATCCCTGGCTTCTAGAAAAGATGGATTTCATATTGACAAGACACACAATTCAGGTATCAAGACATAGCTAAGCTGGATTACATGTCTCTAGAGAGTGCTTTGATTATGCAATTTGATTACCTTTCAGCTTCAATGTTGCTACCCACATGTTATCTAAATTAATCTTTCTTGAAGGGCAGCTCATTTGGCCTTAATCTCAGTGTTTGCACTGTCAAAGTCATATATTTAGAACACTTCAATGTTTTCAGCTTGAAATTATTAATGAGATTTTGAAAAATCTTAAAACTCCATTCTTTATCTACAACGAAGAATCATTACCTGAAGTTGTCTAATTCTAAGGCTTAGCAACTTTTTGAAAACATCACCAATTAATACGTTTAAAAATGAGTTCTTTGTTATATCACAAATATCACCAGATCACGTTTAAATTTGACATTGTAAGTTATTTTTCATACTGTATTTATCGCATATAACTACATTTTACACATTGCAGCTTTGGACTTTTAAAGTATTTTAATTAGATCACAGAATGTGTTGAAACTAAATTTCAGAGATTTTTAAAGCATTTTAAAATGATCCATAAAGCAATGTTCAGGCATACAACATACCATTATCCCCTTTCTATGTGGTGTAAAGGTATGTAATTCAGGTCTGATCTTTAACAATACTAAGCCATCTCAGATCTAGGAAACTGACATACTTCTGTGTAGGTGATTTCCACAATTCCACAGGTAAAATGTACTGATATTTAAGTAAAACTTACTCTTCAATGTCCATTTTGTTGTAGGAAGTTAGGAGTAGTTTACAACATTGGAGTTAAGGATTGCAACATAAAGGTTATTTTTCTGCCAACCGCTTTAATCTAATGTTCATATAATTATCTACTTTATGTTTATTGACTGACACTTTAATTTTTTATGGGAATAGCTAAGGGATGTGGGAATAATATTTTTAGAGCTTATTTTATCAGCAGTTAGTATTTACAATATTTTAAGATAGTAGTAACTTTATGAGAAAATTTTCTACTAGATAAATGGCAAAACATTTCTAATGAAAATTTTACTTGCATATTTGCTAAAAAATAAGTGTCACAAAGTTACATTAGTATTAGGAAAATTGTATATGAAATACATTGTCTACAAGGAAATATAAAATTGCTTTGTAACCTCATTTTCTGAATTAATAATTTTGAGAGATGTACGTAAGCTTGCATCTATAGGAAGAAGTATTAAGATGAAATGACAAAGATTTTGTTTAAAGTACAACCAGGTTGTAATTTATAACATGGAATATGTTTCTCTTAGAAATTAATCAGATTGCCAAATCTGGCACTGTGATTCAATTCACTTTTATGTACTCAAATAGTGACAGTGCTGTTACTAACACAGACTTCAAATTCCTTACTAATATATCATTTTACAGAAATGTTCTGTGTTGATATTAACCCTTCAAGAAAGGACAACTTCCTAATGGCAGCTACTGGTTTTGAAGCAAGAGGTTGACTAGGTGACTCTTTGTTGTTTAACATTCTGGTAACTTTAAGTATGTTGATTCCATGGCATGAATATATTTCTTTACAAACTTGAAGAAGAGTGTCCATTGTAGTAAACAAACCCTCCAGAATATAACCGGAGAAATATCTGTGCCCCCTATTTCAAAATGTAACATTTCAATTTAATAAGCAATGCTCTACTATAGTAGATTGATGATATTTTGGGAGTATTTTTCTGAGGGATACAATATCACATCTATGATTTATCATTTCCTTTTCTGAGGTATCAGTATGATCATGAAGGGTCACAGCCTCCAAAAAGAGTTACACGTTCAACTCAAGTTACGCAGTTGTGCAGTGGTAGGCAGAACCGCAGGCCCAGCGATTGCAACCGTGTCCCTCACCATATTAACTTATATCTCAGCTCAATCAACTGATATATGGATCAGATAATCTCTCACAAATGTGTTTTAAAGAATAAACAAAGAAAGGATATTTACCACAGCTTACTAAGGATTCATTCAGTGCTAGCCAGGGTTAATAGTTACATTTCACTTACTCACAACTGAAATATTGGGTATGAATGTGACAAAACTCATGTAAATCTTTATGCTCTTCTTTCTTTCCTCACTACCAGGAAGCGAAATTATTTTGATTGTGGCCACCTCATTAAATAAAAGTTGGATGCAACTTACATATTTTTGTAAAAGTACTAAGCATTGTGGGGTCTCACTTTTATGATAAAAAAAAAAAGCTTGAGGTTTCCTGGACTAAGTTTTGATGTAAGGCAAACAAACTGTGATGGCTCAGTGATTCCAGGATTCAAGAGGAAAAGTGGAAACAGAGGTATAGTGTTTGGGAAAGAGCTAAAAAAAAGGCAGAACTAAAATCTGAGGCAGTGCCCAAAGTCAAAGCTGAGAACAAGCTGAATTTATCTACCCAGGAAATGATGCAAGATTATAAATGATTAAAATAAAATCTAAAATGATCAGACACCCACTAACCACCGAGGTACATCAAGAAGTCAAAACAGAAGTGAAGAAAGTGGTTTTTAAATATTTGGTATGAACTGGATTGGATGTTTGAAACATCTTTCTGACATAATGCACTTTGCAGCCTGAACGTAGATGAATTGTTATTGAAGCATCAGTGACTGTCTACCTAATGCCACCTTTAATCCATCTTATCCTCTCTCCACTCTGTACCTTCTTTGAATGCCTAGGGATAATTTTACATAGAACCTTTAAAGCCAGAGTAACTATATGTAGGTCTTTTATTGTAAATAAATGTTAACTCATTTAAAATAAAAGTCTGTACACTACGCTGCATGGCTCTAAACGGAGTACATTCTCAGTATAACGGTTGCATAACACCCATAACACTAGTGCCTTATTATGTAATGAAATAATGGTTTCATAAATGCTACATTTTTAGTAAGGCTACTCCAAATCAGACAACTGGCAAAAACATGAAGGGGAAAGTATGGCTAAAAGAGTAGAATGATCTGGGTGTGGTGGCTCATGCCTACAATCCCAGCACTTGGGAGGCCGAGGAAGGGGGATCACCACAAGTTTGAGGCCAGCCTAGGCTACAAAGTGAGTTAAAGGCCAGCCTGAAATGCATAGTGAAACCCTATCTTAAAAAAAAATCATCTGGTAATCTGAGCAACATATTGTTGAAGATAACAATATGTAATGTAACAGCCATTGTTAATTGCTATTACTTTGTTCTGAAACCCTGTATCACTTTTAATGTTTTGGTGCTTTGTTTTGTTTTTGTATATGTTGTAGATATTTTGCTATTTTAAAAAAATTATTCTCTTTAAAATAAAAAAAAAACCTGGGTAGAGTGAAAAGTTTCAATGTAATGAGGTAGAGGTAAGTAATGCAGTGTTGAAAGAATCAGTCAGGTCCTCCAACATGCAAGAAGGGCTACTGAACCGGACACGCTTGCAAAAGTTCTAGAGCAAGAGACTTCAGGCAGACCTGCTGGTGCTGCCTCTAACTTTCTGCCTGATGTTCACGAAGTTACTTACACATAGAGTTCTGCCTCTTGAACATTAATTTCTATTTTTAATGTTTTTTATTTTAAAGAGAAAAGAACAAAAACAAATTGACAAAGACAAAGACAAACAAAACAACAAAAACAATAAAAATGACGCATAATTTCAACAAATGAGAATAGCAACAATGCAAATCTCACAAGATTGGATAAGAATGCAGTAATTTAACACGTGACATTTTTGGAAAATTTATGTCATAAATACTTATAGCATTTTTGACCCCATGATTTTAGTGATATGATACAGTCGTAGTTTAATCAATAATATGATACAGTCTCTTATGACAAACAATTTAAACCTAAATTGCTGTATTTAAGAAGGTTTTACAATGAGAAGCTTCCAGGAATATAACAGAAATTGGAGTAATAGTGTTCTGAAATAGGAATAAGCTCACTGGATTCCCTGCGACTGGCAAATCACAGGCAGCTCCTGAACGCGGGGAAGCTGTAGAGCACTGCGTGCAACATGCTGAGAGGGTAAAGGGAGCGAAGGTAGAAATTGAAGAAATGAGTTTAACAAATTCAGATTCTTTTTTTTTAATTATATGCAGTATCTAATTCAATGACTTTTACTTTTTAAAGATTAAAAAAATAAAACAGCAATGAAGACAAAATCAAAACAACACAAAGTCACAAAAATGAGACAAGACCTCAAAACCAAACGATAGGAATCAGCAATGGTGGCTACCTTACATACTGTGATCTCCAGCGAAGGTGCTCAGCCCGCCAGATGTAAGAATGTAAGAGTGATGAAACAATCAAAGGCAATAACAAGTAATAAAAAAAAGCAGTGGAAACGGTGCAGAGCTTTACCACACAAGATGGTAGGAGTTCAACAATGGTTCTTATATTGCATATTTTTGTTTTCAGATCAGTTGTTCTCATTCAAGTGTGCAAAATTGGTCAAGAAAAAGTAAAATTTTAAGCACTGACTGTTCCTTGCAATAAACCACAGACATCAGCAATATACCTCTCCCAGCTATACTTCTATATACACATAAATTTTGTTTTTCATTTAAAGAGAAAAGAAAACAACCAAAATAACAAAACAAATACATAAACAAAACAGCATAAAGAACAAGAAAAATGATACAGAATTTCAAAACATGGTGATAGGATATTAATGATGGTTGTTACATTACATAATTTTATCTCCAAAATGGTTGCACATATAACCAGATAGGTTATAGGCATGCAAGACTGATCAATTACACATTAACAGTTCCTTTCAATAAACCAACAGATATTAGTAGTACAATTATCCTAGCCATCCTGTGTATGCATATACATATTTTTTTCCTCTTCATTCTTTCTTTGTCCTTTCCCCTCCTTCCTCCCCGTTGCTCCTTCCTACAATAGATGTTGTGAAAGGGAAAAGAAACTGCTCAAATTCAGATTGTTTTCAATGATTATGGACCCAGGTTACATATTTCTACCTATCACTGGGGAAGTTTTCAAGCAACACACATGGAGTGCATGCACACACACACACACACACACACACACACACACACTCTCTCTCTCTCTCTCTCTCTCTTTTCAAAGCTCCACTGTTTAGAAATTTTTATTCATTTTCTAGAAAGTTGTAAGATATTTGTAAGGAATTGAATAAACTTGTAAAACACGAGGTTGAGTGAAATAAATCAGACACACAAGCTTAAACACTATCTAGTATCACTTGAGTAAGGCCAAGGAGAAACAACTATCACAGTGGAAGATGGGTGGAAGCAGAGAGGAGATGGATAGCACTCTTGCATTGGGCAGGGGCCCCAGAGCATGTGGGTGAAAGGTGAGGCGGGAAACAAGGAGAATAAATGTATGCATCCACAGGAACATAATAACCTCCATGGATGTAAACGTTATAGCCATAAACATAATTTTCATAGTATCAACAATAATAAAAATGGGCAAAGGGGCAGAAGAGGGGAAGGGAGAGAGGTGGGAAAAATGCTGAAGGGTATTAAAAAGAACCAAGCCATTCTTGTACGCATGCCCCAAGGTGGTTGTAAACTGCTAGTACTGCAGTCATGCAGCAATACCAAAAGAAATGAAACCTGTGTGTCTGTATGTGTGTGTGTGTGTGTGTGTGTGTGCGCGCGCATGCACACGCGTGTACTCACATGTGCGCACGCTCAAATGTGCATGAGCAAGATGGACACACACACATAGTCTGTATCAGTGCTTATTTTAGAATTCAAAATTACTAGATTATGTCAAGGAGCAATTTGAATTTAATGAGACAGAGGACACGGTGAAAACTGGATCAGGAGAGAAGCAAAATGAGAAAAGTCTGAAATTGTGTCAATTTTAAATATCATTACTAGACTTTATCTTTAAGAAAGTTTTAGGTTGACAGTAAAATAGGAATATACAGAGAGTTTTCCTGAGCCTCGTGCCCATGTACGCGCTTTGCCTCCCCGACAAGCTTCTCCACTAGAGCGCTGCATTGCTTACAATTGATAAACCTGTGTCAATACCGCATAACATCAGATCATGGCTCACACTGGCACTCTTGGGGGACACTCAGTGTATTTGGACATATTTATGTTGGCATATATATGCCATTGTAATATCATTCCATGTGGTCTCACTGCACTCCATTTCTGCACTCCAGTAATCAGCTAATCACACTTTCACCTCTAACCCTTGGCAATCGTTGTTTTTTACCTGTCTCCACAAGACTGCCTGTTCCATAATTAATACTGCTGAAAACATGCAGTATGTGGACTTTTCAGATTGGCTTATTTCATTGAGGAATATGATGTTAAATTTCATCTATTCTTTTTAAATGGCTTATGGAATTTTTTTAGTGCTTTGGCTATTAAGTTACCTACATGTACCATACCTCATTTATTCACATACTGAAAGAAATGTTGATTGCTACTGATTTTGGGCAAATGTGAATAAAGGTACTCTAAGTAATTTATTGTTTCTTTTCTGTTATACACTATGAGTTTCATAGTGTTTTGCTTTACATCCAAGATATGTGACCTATTTTGAGTGAATTTTTGTGAGAGTATATGATCTGAATCTAAATATATCTATTCTTTTTCACATAGATACCTGGTTGTTACAGTACCATTTGTTGAAAAACATTCCAGTTTTTCACATTGTATTCTTTCTGCTTTGTAAAAGATTAGCTCATTATATTTTGGCCTCTATGTATTATTCCGGTGATCTATGTGTCTATTTATTTGTCCCTACCACATTGTTGTTATTAATATAATTTTATAGTAGCTCTGGGAGACAATTCTTCCCTTTTGTTCTTTTTCAATATTGCCCTGGCTATTCTGGGCCTTTTGCAACTTTCTATAAGCTTGAGAATGTTTATGGAAATGCATGAAATCACTCACATAAGTTTTGATTGGAATCACCTTGAGTCTGAAGATCAGCATGGGTAGAATTGGTATCTTGAAGTATGACATCTTTCCGCCTATGAACATGAAATAGCTGCTCCTTATCAATATGTAAAATATTATTCCATCAGTTTTGTAGTTTTCCTCATATGGATCTTATACATACTGTTAAATTCCTTTTACCTAAATATTTTGTTTGGGGGTAGGTTTTTCAGTTTTTTTTCCTGGGAATCAAACTCAGGACCTCATGGTTGCCAGCCAGCAAGTGCTGCACTGTTGAGGTAAATTCCTTGCCCTCGGTAGTTTTAATATAAATGGTTTTATATTTAAATCCCACGTTCCATTTTTCATTACTAGTTTATATTTCAATCCTATAATCTTGTGCTAGTACTTGCAGATCTAGAGGTTCCTTTGTTTTCTTGTTTCTTTCAATATTTTTTTTCAATTGATGGTATTTTATTTCTCTTTTTTTCCATGAGTCTACCTGTTCTTCTTCTTCTTCTTTGTTTTTACCTTACCAGATTAGCTGGTATTTCCAGTCTAATTTTAAAATGAGTAGAGAGAGGGCTTATGCCAGCCTTGCTCTTGACCTAATGGGAAACATGTTAGTCTCTATTATTAATCTTGGTACTAGCTGTAGCTGTTTTTTGTTGTTTTGTTTTCTGGGGGGGTTTAGTAATTTTTTGGTAGATATTTTTTATCAACCTGAGGAAGTCCCATTCTAGAGGTTAGTTCTTCTTATTTATCTAATATGTAGATATATTTTCAGTCTATTATGCTATATATAATCTGTGATGATAAAAGGTGTTTTATTGCACTTCTCTAGGAGAGGGAAACATTAGCTTAGTAGGTGACACCTATGGCAGTGGGAGTAATGCTTAAATGGGAGAAAATCATGTTTCCTTATAAACTAAGGACACTTGAGTGATGGAGTGTTGGTTCAAGAAAGCTCTTCTAAGAAGTAGATTCTGCATGAACTTTGGTTCTTATTCATTGAGTAAATGTAAAATACGTCATTCAAAAACAGGATGACGGGGAAGAATCTAGATGCAGGAACCTATTTAAGAGTATCCATGTTAACAAGTTGTAGACCCAGGAAAGGTGATGGTGCAGTTATAGCGAAGGCTTGAACACCAGGAAAGCCAAACTTGCAAGTTTCATTCTGGCTGAGGCAAATCCTAGGAGCCAATGACTCAAGAGGAGTTCAAAGGGGGAAAAAAGTTGATGCCCTAGTTTAAAATAGGCAAAAGGAAATCCATCATACTGAACCACTTTATTTAGCTCAGGGTTCTTAGTTACTTTCTTCATTGCTCAGGCAAAGTACCCAAAAACCCCACATCCACAAGTTAAATGAAGACAGGTTTATTTCATCTCACAGTTGGTGGAGGTTTCAGGGCATAGTCAGCTGCCCCAAGACAAGGCAGCACGGCAGTAAGACATGGCAGAGGAGAAACGTCCACCTGAGGCAGGCAGGAAGCAGAAAGCAGTGAGCCTACCTTTCCTTTTTTATCCCATTCAAGCTGCAAGCCTATTGGTTGGTGCCACGCGCACACAGGGTCGTTCTTTCCATCATGTACTTAACCCGGGACCACACAGCTATGATCCTGCCACTTCCCCAAAACCCCCACTATGCGTGCATCAGGATTTTGGGGGATGACTAGACACAAACTGTAAATCAAGTCTTGAATAATTTTGAAGAGGTGCACCCGCCTGAGGGAGCACAATGGATTTTACTCAATCTGTCAGTTCAAATGTTGACCTACTAAGAAGCACTCTCACAGTTACACCCAGAGCTAGGGTTAGCCGAATGTCCAGGCACCCCACGGCCCAGATGTGCTGATAGACATTCCTAACCATCATACAGATTTATTTATTTTATTTTATTAATAAAAAGTCTTTCTTTCCTTCTCCCTTTCTCTCCTCTTATTTTATAAAAAGGAGAAAAGGAAGGCAATGTACATTTGTATCTCCCTATCTCTATATATCTGTAGATAGATACACACTCATGCACGCGCACACACACACACACACACACACACACACACACAAGATAACTAAGATAATTGTACTACTAATTTCTATTATTTCATTTAAAAGACCAGCTAGTGCTTACATTATTTGGTCAATTTAGCAAGCCTATATCTGGTAATCTGAGCAACTACTTTAAAGATAACATTTAATGTAATCATCATCATTAGTTTCCTATAACCTTGTTTTGAAATTCTGTATCATTTTTACTCTATTTTTCTTTTTTCTCTTTAAAATAAAAAATTGCTGCCATTTTAAAATTGTACCTTGTATGCAAGGTATTAGGAGATAGGAGCCAACATTTTATTTTGTTGTGCAGAGAAATATGTGAGAAAATTGTCCTTATTTCTATTGCTCTTAAAAGGTAAAATACTACCTAATCCATAAATAATTATTCTCATTGCTTAACAAAGAACAAAATGTATTAACCATCTACACTGTCTGAAATAGAACGGAATGTGATAATTTGTGTTGCGCATGACCATGAAAGTATCATCTTCAAATTCAGCAAAAGCACTGAGCATATTTATATGTTAGTCTGCACCTGAAAGTTACATAACATCTTTTTTATGTGTGAAGTTATTCTATCTTCAATTAAATGATGTAGTAAAATATGACATTAAAATTTAACTATTATTAAGAAATGTGCTTCAACTTACTGAGCTCTCTATCTCTCTTGCAGTGCTGATATTTGGAAAAGCTGTCTTTTGCAGCCTGAGTTATATCATTTAGTCACCTGCATATCATAATGATTCTTTTAAGGAAAGGTGTACTTAAAATAGCTAACTGAACTAATTTCAGGGTAGTTAAAACAACTCTTAGAAGAGTTGTATGTATTATCCGTCAGGTTCTACGAGAATCTCCACTCACACAGTACACTCTGGCTTCGATGACAACAGAGTTCTCAGAAACCAGCTTCCCAATGACAAACACTTGCACACACGACTCCCACGAGTCATGTACAACAGCACAAATGCAGAAACAATCCACGGAACGCAAACATAAGCGCACTGATCATTGCCAAAGGCTGAGAACAAGGGCCTGCAGTGGAGTACAGAAAGAATACATAAGGAGGGAATTAACGAGCAGGCAGGGCGGGCAGCTTTCCTAAACTGCATAAGCTGGTAAGCTGATTTAATTTTTAGCCTTTTCTATAAAACCTGTGATTTTATTATTAATTAATGGAGAGCACCTTGGAGAAAGATTTACTCATTTAATACTGTATAGAAACTTTATTTTTGTCTTCTATAAAAGTGGCCGTATTTTTACTCTTTCTATTGGTATTTGTATGAAATTTGCATGTGAGATGGTCTAAACCAACAAAAACAAGGAAATGGCCTAAACACACTTAGTGCATGGTAGGTGTTATAGTTAGCTCCAGGATGTGGAACTGATATTTAACGGTCTCTTTGTGTGCAACCACATTTTAAGAAAATTTTAAAATATTGTTTTATTTTTCTGAATCAATGATTTATACACAATGATATACCCTTAGATGCAGAAATTAGGAGATTGTAGACTTAAGCTAAGAGCCTGATAATGCATTCAAAAATCTTCAGACTGTAACTGGATTTTCAATCAGAAAATATTTTTCAATTTATACTAAAATTGAAGGCACTAAAAACGAATTCATCTAACTACAATCTCTCCCATCAAATACAGCTTGTCTTGCCAAACATTCACAGAAGCATTTATATGTATAACATAATTGATGCTTTACAAACACCTGTACACAGGAAATAATACAAAAATGTGAACTGTAATTTTAGGAAACGAGCAAGTTTTTCAGCAAAGCTAAGCAAATTGTTATAACAACCCATTCTCACAAAAACTACTCCACTACTTAATAACAGTCTCAATCCCTCATGAGTCCTTGTGCCCTAACCAGTCCTCAAAGGGCCCAACTAACAATATAGTCACTGTGGCAACTAAATTCAGAATGAAATTTAGGAAGACATTTTTTTTTTTTTTTTTTTGCGGTACTGGGGATCGAACTCAGGACCCTGCGCTTGCTAGGCAAGCACTTGTTCCACTGAGCTATATCCCCAGCCCCTAGGAAGACATTTGAAATGTTGCAAAAATATGTTCCTTGCTAAATAACAACTATCAGTATCAGAATACATGCTAAAGTACATTTGATAACATTTCAAATCCATCTCAGATTTAGGGGTCATGGAGGTCTTGGGAGCTACAGAAAAGGGAACTGGAAAACAAAGTTATATATAAAACAATATTGAACTCACATAAAGAGTAGCATATGCCAACTAAACAGACTGAAAGAAAGTCAGAAATAAAGCTGAACATTGATTTATACATATCTCCTTTGGGAATTATTGGATCATTTAAACACTTGGAATAGGAACTTTGTGTTCAAAATAAAAGACCAAAATGCTGTTTTAGAACATTTCTTCTGACCAACCATCTTATTTTTACATAGCATCATTTAGTTCAATGAAGTTTCCATTGATGTTAAAAGGAAAGTGCAGGCTTCACAGCTAGCATATCAAGGGAGCCTCTCATCCGCGTCCTGTGCTGCAAGTATCCATGTATTTGTCAAGGTTGTCATCTACATAGTTACTTAATCCCATGAAAATGTTATGATATGCAACAAAATTACTTGTTTCAATTGATTTCTTTCAATTTCATCTTCTTTCAAATTGTTTGAAAGCAAAGCAAACCAAACCAAAACAGTTTTTCTTCTGCTTTCAAACAGGAATATGCCTGATGGTTGTTGTTAATACTCAGAAAAAATGCATAACCAAGTTTTTCACACTCATCAGCTTTAAACTAAAGCTAAGCATATTATTATATGATGCAAAACATCTTATATCCATCTTTAAGTGTGAAGTTTTTGAGTGTGATTAGTGAGGGAAAGCACCAGGGAGGAGTTGAACAGCTAGAGTCAGCTTTCATATTGTTGCCTCCACCTTCAAATGCACACGGACCCCATAACCGTGTGCATAACTGAAAATTCAAAAACTAGCCAAAATTGAGCAGATGGTGAATCCTGAAAAGTACTTTGCACATAACGTTGAATTAGTCCATGTCATCTAACATCTAGACAAATGTCTGTGCCTTTCTTGTCCTTGTTATAATTAAAACAAAAATCAGAGAGACAGAGAGAGATACAATATTTGTTTTTGAAATAAAATTTTAAATGACAGGTATGTGATACTTGTTACCTAACTGGTATAGCTATTTTGATTTTTTTTTTTTTTTGTACCAGGAATCAGGAATTGAATTCAGAACTTGTGCTTTCCAGGCAGGCGCTGTGCCACTGAGCTATGTCCCCAAACCAGTATAGCTACTTTGAAAGTTATATTTTGTACCTCTATATTTGAAATATTATTTCCAAGCTACTCTGTCTTCTGTTCTTTCATAAAAATTAAGAACTCCAGGGTAACTCAAGTGAGAAAAGCAAGAAACCTCATGTTATGAGTAAAAAATTAAAAAATTGATAAGTGATCATTCAGTCTTGGGCTTTATTACTTCACAATATATACTCTATAGTTTGGTGAATGATTTCTCAGACACACTTTATAAAAATCTTTAAAATACCTGTACTTAGAGAACCTTTGTGAGAAGCAGATGAAGTGATTAATCAACTGTGCATAGGTAAATGATTTCATATTAAGCAGTTAACTCTTCTAGTGATTGCTATTTCACTGTAATAATCTCTATAGAGGCTCTTACCTTTCAGAAAGGTCTAGGTTCGAGATTAGCAAACTTTCTTTCTGAACACACTGGATAAAGAGGAAATACAGAAAAAGTCCAAATAATTCCCCGAGTGATCTATTCCACTGTGCAAAAATATTTTAAAGTATATGTGAATTGGTTTCATTTATACTAGTAGTTTCTTTTAGTTCATGGAAGAGAAAGTTTTGTGCTTTTATTTGTTTTCTTCTTTGTAAGACAGCCTTATCTACGTTTAGTACTTTCAGTAACATTGTGGACATTCCTTCAAGATTTTGATACATACGCATTAACTGTTGTTATCCTTTAATTGTTTTCTTATGAAACTTCATTTTATTTTTATATACAATGGGTTTTATATCTTTCATTAGTATTCAATTGTGTTACATAAAATTTACAAAAACCCTGAACATTGCTATATTCTTATCAGCAGAGCGATGTGGGATGGTAACACAGTGGAAGGCATTTGTTTTAAACTTTAGAAATTAATGATAGTGGTGGCCACATTTTTCAATAGTTACCATTTGAATCTGCTTTATTAATTTTACTTTCAATATTAATCCACTTTGATGCCTTTAAATTTTGTTTGACTGTCTCAAATATACATGGCATATATATGCTTATTTAATATGTGCTTTTATTAGTAGATATCTGTGATACATGGCAATTACAATCCCCATGGGGAGCTGGTATGTATACACATTGCACTACAGCCTAAGCATTTTTAGGTCCCCTTCCACCCTGCCTTCTCCCCCATCCCATGTCCCCTTCTCATTTCCATAAAGTCTTGGGGAATAAATTAATTGTTAAAATATTTAAATCATGATTTCAAGTTTAAGAAAGCTTTACTCACTCTAATATAAACAATCTTGCATGTAGGTACTGTCAGGCATTGAGCGTGACTTTAAATAAAAGCCACTTTTTAAAACATGGCATTAACCTTTAACAGTAAAAATCAATTATACTATGGCATGAAATTATGAAAGAGAAATATTCCATGCCTACCATTTGAGAAAGTAAGCATCCATGTTCTTGGAATTCAAGAAGTAAAGCTCCTTTATCTCAACAGATACTGTGGATCCCCAAAGATTTAACTAAGACCGTCTTTGCAAGAAAAAAATTAAGCAAATATATTTCAATTCTAATTTTCTTTAGAACCCATATTTTTTTCAAAATGTTTGTTGTAATTGTAATTGCAAATCATTGACTGAATTCCAACTATGGGAGTAAGAAAAAATGTAACAGTTAAAAATACGTGCTTGGGAATAATTTCCTGAGATTTTAATTTTAATTTCTTTTCTTTTTTTTTATTTTTAAGAAAATAAAAGCACAAAAATATATTAACACACAGACACAAATTAGCATAAAAAATAGTACAATCAAAACTCATCTACAGACAAGGTGACATGGACTCAACAGTGGTTGTTGCTTTACCTATGGATATCTTCGAAGTGTGTATATATAAAGTTGAATCTTTTTAAACATGACTTTCTCTTACTTTAAAATATGAAAAATGTTGATTTAGCCAAGTAATTGTTGGGTTATATGGCATAATACATGTAGAACATCTAGCATATTAATAAATTATTGTAGTAATTCCCCCTACCTTATTTACATTTACTTATTAGTATTTTAATTACTTTTATTAGTATAATATTGTATCTAATGTTAAAAATATTAGCTAGACAATTGTCCAACTTCAGTGTTACTTTACTAATGACTCTTTTATTTGGTATATATTTTATTTGTCTGTGAATTATCTATATTCTACAAACTTCTAAGGTTTATCTAACTTTTTATTACTGATTTTCTCTTTATTTCCATGATACACTGCCTTTATATTGTATGGTTCCATACAAGGGATGATCAAAATACATGTGTTTGGTTAAAGTACACATAACAATAAAGACACATTGCAATTAGCTACCCTCCAGATACTCACCCTCACTTCTAACACTTACCCTATCATTCATTCCACTTCCTGCAACAATTCTGTTAGATCTCTTTCACGAACGTCTTTATGGAGTATGATAAAAAACTATGATGAATACTACCCCTGAGTGCCATCGAGCATAAAGTCAGGCTCACAAATCATCACAAGGGTGCTAATATACTTTATTGACTGAATATAGCACCTAGAAACTTCTGGGTCTTCTGAAAAATCAACATGGCCATAAAAAATGTTTTGAGTCAATTCAGGACATGGAGGCAGCCATGCCAAGTGCAACTATAGTCAGTCAGGTAAGAGGACCTCCAAAACTGCTTCAGGAAGTGGCAAGAAAGACAGGGTAAGTGAATTCAAAGTAAGAATGACTCTTTTAATGAAAATTAACGGCAAATGTCATTGACGGTAATTTTTAAAACTTGAAACATTCACCATATTTTCAGTCGCTCCTCACGTGTCGTCTCTCTTTATCCTAAATGTAATAAGCTTCTCAAGGTCTCCCTTATGCCCTGAGATCTTTACTCATGCAGTGCACCTCTCCCTAGGAGGTTCAGCTCAGTGATCTCTACCTACGATGGGCAAAATACATTCAAAAAGAGATGGAGAGCGGACAGAGAGGTAAGTATAGTAAAAGATGTTAAGGAAACAAAAACGGTAAGATGAATAGGCATGAAATAAAGAGAAATGAGGGGAAAGTTCTCTGGGATAGATGTAGAACGCTTCCATGGCTCTCCTCATTTTTTTCTTTTTTCTTCAGTTTTGAAGGTTAGTGCACACATTTTTAAACAATTGACCTCTTCAGATAAGCTCTGTTTATGAAGTGAAAGGGTTCTGTTAGATTGTAGTGGTTTAAGTCATTATGCTTGCAAAATATTCACTAACTCAAGAAATGTACATGATGCAGTAAATGTACATTTTATCATTTAGTTTTTTATTAATATTGACATTTTTATCAATGACATTTTTTGCCATGTACAACAGTACCATGTTACTGTTTATTTTAGGATGATATTTTCTTCTTCTTTGCTGATTGCCCCTTGGCTTTTTTAATGTGTTAGTAATTCTCTCCATGTCTCAGGAAAATGTTGTCACAGCCTCAGTTTTAAAGTGAAACTGAATTAATCTAACACAGTAATGATAATTTTAATTTTTCTTTCTGATGATTAGATCTGTAGTTTGTGCAAAACTATTCTCAGCTAGACATTGGAGAACTTTCCTAGATTTTGGAAGCTACATTTTAAATAATAATGAAAAGAGATAAAAATAGACACTTTTTTATTCTCTTAACTACACTGCACCTGGTTGTGTTGTGTAGAGACACTGTAGCAACTGTGAGGCCACAGGGGACCTAAGAAACCTGCTGAGGTGGAGAGCATGAACACGTGGAAAGCTCTTGGAATCCTAGGGACATTAGCGGGCTATGAGCTCACCAGCAGGACTGTTATCGCGTAGCATAATGGATATCTTTACCACTCAGTTATTTTGATTTTGAGTTTTCAGTTCCTAGCAAAGAAAACTACCTTATATAACAGATCATATCTTTGAAAAAAAATTTTAAAAACTGTTTCTATATACTAATCTATAGGATTTAAAAATAAATTATCATTGAAGATGTTTATAAATCAGAATATCATTTCTTCAGTGAATTTTTTTCTGTATTTTCTGGAATTTCATTTTCCATTTTACTCTTTATTATTTTCTTTTTTGCTTTTTTGAACCTTCTTGAACTCCTTGAATATGAATCGTTTAGAAACTGAGCAGAAAAGCATTGCAGTTTGTTCAGTGTTTAATACAAATTTCATAACAGGTAATTTCTGTGAGTAGTTGGCTTTATGAAATCATATTCGGTGCTTTTAAAATTTGCATTAAAGATATATTTTATTTGCAACTTCAGCATACAAGTGTCAACTCATTAAACATAATTTTAAAACTATTTTCAAAAATATATTAAACCATAAATGAACCAACTCTTTAATATCATTGTACTCTCCAAGGATAAAGCATTAGCAGAGACTTTTTGTAAAGAAGTGTCAAGAAATGCAATTATATTTTAATTTGTGCTTAGAATAACAAAACAGTATATAGAGATGAAAATATATTAAAGCACCTGGGCCATGAATATCATGTAATTTTCAGGGTTTGCAAAGAAAATGGGTAAAGAGAATGTTCTTGCTGAGAATCTCATCTGATGCCAATGAGATAAATGTTCAAATCTGTGCTTGAAAAAATATGCAAGATCACTTTCTGTTATCAAAATAAATTCATTGCTAATCTTCAAGCAAATGACATTCAGTGATTAAAATTTAAATGCATTGTTTACTTATATACACTTTTAATGAAAGGAGAGGGCCATTTTTGCTAAAGTTGAATGAAAAGATCAAATAAGAAATTATATTACTGCTTTGAAATTTCACACTTTTTGAAAGTGAATGACCCCAACTTTATTGGTTCTGAGTACAAAAGTAGAGGCAGACTAATGCTAAATTTAAATGATCCTTATAAGTATTAAAAAGTAAGTCTTGTGAGGTTTTAACATTATTAAAATTTAATTTACAAAGTTTATACTTGGAAATAGTATTTAGCAGCAAAATATAAATGTCACTTTATGTGGCTCTCTAAAAATGAATTCATTATGTTTTATAATGAGTACTCTGTATAGTTTGAAAGTTGCCTTATTAATGTTAACTTAGTTTAAAGTGCTTTAGTCTCAAAATTAAAGCCTACTTTAGAAAAGATGTACTTAAGTCAAACTCTGACTTAATTGTGTGAGGCTAGTGACTGAAGATAACAAAATAAGTGTGATGTTGTCTTTTTGTGACCACAACTATAACTTTAAGGCCTAACTTAATGTATAAGACAAACTTTTGATATTTTAATATAGTCAGGAACATTTAACATAAAAAAATGTTCAGGATACATATGTGTTAAGTGTAAAGTTCTGTTTTTTATATAACAAGATGCAAAGTGAGCTTTGTGTCTATTATTTCTCAATATTTCCAATTTTGAACATAAAAATATAACTTTTAGATGAAATTTATTCCCGGGTCATGTGAGAAATTGTCTCTCTCATCTTCATGTTCCACAGTTACTTTTACATTAGATTTAAAGATTTTGGAGCTTAATGGTAATCTTTTTCCAGATGGGGTACCTTTTGGAGGCTGACCATAGCATGAATTGAATTGCTATAGTAACAACACACCGCTGAGTAGTAATGATTTTTGATGTCCTCAAATCTAAAGTTACTATTCCTATTACTTACATCAGAAATCTTACAGGCATATATATTTCATCCTATAGCATCCCCTGTACTAGTAAATCCTTGTGCTATTTAGCAGGAGGTGGGATTAAAGCACAGAACTAGATAAAGCAATTGTCTGAATTTTGACTGTAAAAGCTGATGAATTGGTTAATGACATGGTGACCCAGAATCTACCACAAGATTGAAATTCTGTGTAATAATATTTATAACATTGTTTTCCAACAAACATCCTGCAAGTGACATAGAATTCTTAACATTTTAGCAAAACAAATTTCTCTGATGAACAGGCTTCACAACAGAACATTTTGTGCTTCCTTATTGTGTAATATTAATATGATACATTCTTTTCACATCCTCTGAAATATCTTTGACTATTTATTTTGGTATGAATTTAAATGAATTTTAAGCAGTGGGATAGCCATGGTCACACAGATAGCAATGTAGTTTAAAATCAGTTTTAGCTTTTCTGTTCCTAAATTTTTTTCTAATCTCTTCACTATTAGAAATGTAAACTAGTACAACTTCTATGGAAATCAGTATGACAATTCCTCAAGAAAAAAAAAAAACCTAGTAATTCCAACTGATCCAGTTATGCCCCTTGTAGTTATCTCACCACAAGTTAAAAAGATACCTTATTACAGTGGTGCATGCATACTCATGTTTACAGCAGCACAATTCATAAGAAGCAAATTCTGGAATAAGTCTATAAGGACCTCAAGAAAAAAATGGATGAAAAAAGAATGTGGTATTCACACACAGTGGAGTTTTACACTGCCATAAAGACACGTACATTTGAGTCATTCAGAGGTAAATGGATGCAACTTGAGAGTGTAATATTAAATGAAATCAGTCAGAAAACAATATTAAGGGAATAAAATAGAAATATGTGAAAGAAATCAGAAATAAAATCACAAGCTTGGTGATGAAAATTGAAAATATTGAGAAATAATAGACACAAAGCTCACTTTGCAGCTAGTTATATAAAAACACAACTTTACAATTAACACATATATGTCTTGAACACTATTTGGTTTTTTAAATGTTATAAAAATATCACATGGTTTCTCTTATATGAGAAATCCAAAAGAGATATGGCGAACAAATCAAACATAGATAATAGGAACTAGGGAGATCTTATCCCATGGAAGGAGGACACACAATAGAGCGAGGGAGGAGGGAAGCAAGAGAAAGAAAACTAAAAAGAACGAATTGGAAAAAGTAGCCATAGAATTTTTCCAAATGGGGAAGGGACCCGGAGATGGAGGAAGCAGAGAAAAAGAGTGGTAGGGATAGAAAATGAATTAAGACGTTCTGTCTACATGAGCCAACTCCTCGTGGTACATGTAATAATTGTGTACCTGTAAACATGTACTAAGAAGAATAATTTTTTAAAAAGGCCTTAAAGCAAGGCTAGAAAATAAAGGAATGCTGGAGAAATAGAAGAGGGAAGCTTAAACGTCAGTGTTAAGGCTCAGACATGCTGGAATGACAAATACCTCATCACATGAGAGCCCTAAAAACCATTCCTTTGGACCAGTTTTGCATGGTTATATCTGGTAATCTGTACAACTAATCTGCAGACAACAATATGTAATACAACAACCATGGGTGGATTCCTACCATCTTGTCTAGTGAAACTCAGTATTGTTTCTAATTTTTTTTGTTTATATGTTTTGTTCTCTTTAAGTGTTTGATCAGTCTTGCATTCTTAGATCTGGAAAGAGGAGCAATTTCATTGAAGATAACAACATGTAATATATCAATCACTGTTAATTCCTATCATTTTGATCTGCAATCCTACATGATTTTTATTGTTTTTGCTTTGTTTTGTCTATTTGTTGGTATTTTTTATTATTCTCTTCAAAATAAGAAAGAATCACAAGTTATTCCTTCTTCACAGATTGGTTGAATATGAGGCTGCAAGATAGAGTACGCAATGTTCCATTACATTGGTGTTCCTGAGAAAAGATGAATAGTATTTATTTTTAGCACCAATATGTACTGATATGCTAAATATACTTAATATATGCACAATTATTATATGTAATATTTATACTAAAATATTATATTCAAATTTGACTGAAAACCTTTATTGTATTTGGTAAGTTTAGTAATTTTTCCTTAGATGGACCTTGTATCAGAATAGTTGATTACTCAATAGGTAGCAATTTTTCCTTTCTCCTTCCAGTGACTTGATCAGCCCTAAAAGATTAATTATAATCAGTTACAGCAATCTTGCTTAGTTTTCCACTTACCTACCTTGATTAAATATATAATGCAGGCAGCCTGAAATAAGGAGAGGCTACTGACCACCTCTGAGGTGCAACTGTTGTTCTTGATAACAGATGGGGGAATGAAAGTAGCTGTTAGTATCAAATCTAGAGTGACCCAAGTACACCTGCCCTTGTCCTATTCACAGAATTTACTAGAAGGTGACACTAAATCATCACAAGATCAGAGCAAATATTATAAATGCTCACGACAGGGACCAGGAGGGACCTCACCAGCCAGAGCTTGGTGCTCAGAAAACAGAGAAGCCGCTGGATTACAGAATACAAAGCATACATATTTTATATGAATTCACTTAGTTTTTGGATATTAAATCTGATACCTATACATGTTGCTGCAAGGGAGTTTGTTTTCTTAAATTTGTGACAGCAGAACAGAAGGCTCGGTGCAAAATCTAGTGAGCGCGGATACCTGGGATGTTAGGGAAGGGGAAGAAGACTGAGGGAAAGGAAAGTGAACAGGGTTTGTGAGTACCTCTGGGTCAAAGGGTACCTGGAACACACAGGTGTCCCCAGATAGCACAGACTAATGGACAGTTTTTGTTACAAAAATGTAAAGAGAGAGAATGCTCCACCAACTCTTTACTTCTTGCAGGCTGAGTGTAATAGAAAGATGTCATATGAAAAACAAAGGCAGTCAGAGCAATGACAGAGATAATATACCAAAAATCACAGAAGTACTAATGGAAAAATTCTGCATTTCTTATGGCAAAATTGAATTTTCGTACCTAACTTTACTAGGTACCTTTGCACTCCTTATTATCAATACTGTTCTTCATTTTTTTTGAAAAATTCCTTAAAACTAAATACGTATCAGTGAAAGAATAAAAATTTGCAACTTTTAAATTTATCTTATTTATATAAGAAAAAAGAGCATTAAAGACAGCGATTGCACTAGGCATTTTTTCATTTCTGCAGCATAATACCATAGAGGCACAATTTAAAGGGCGAGAGCTTTGCTTTAGTTCACGGAGTCGCTGCATGGTTTGGGGACGCCAAGGCAGAAATGTCATGGTGGCAGGACCTCGCAGATGAATGCTACCCATCTCATGCAGCCAGAAAGCAGAGACAGGGAAGAGCCAGAGCTAGAAGTACATCATCAAAGACATGCACTCAGAGACTCGGCTCCTCCAACCTGGGCCCATCGCCTACCAGCATTTTCAATTATGAATTTACTAATGGGTTAACCCAGTAATGACACCAGCACCCCTGTAATCCGGTCATCTCCTCAATGACCTACATCTGAAGGTAGGACACTTTTGGGGGACATTGTGACCTAACCTGTAACACCCACAGAAGTTAATTTATTTGCAACTGTTCACTTAGTGACTGTCATTAACTATGCAGTGCTTCATAAGTAATGCCCTTGCATTACATCGGGAACATTAGGGGTAAGAAAGAAAAGATCCTAGAATTTAGCTACGGCAGAGCCATGAAATGGGAAAAAGTTGATAAAGGATTAGGTATGGTAGATGAAATCACTGGTTATATAAAATGAGACTATCTTGTAATGATTTAAGCATTGAAGCATAATAAATATGCAGTAAGCTTTATGCTTACAGTTGAATTACACGGAGATACTGAATCACACACATATATTTGGGATCCATAAGTACCTAGATATAAGTTAAATGTAGATCAAATCACCTATGGAATCAGTGTGGACAGAGAAGAAAAATATATACAACCAAGGACACGGGGATGTTTCCTGGAATGGTTCAGAGTTTAAAGTCTGTTCTAAAGCAGTGACTGTTAAAGAATTCAGAGTAGCAGTACTCAGTGAGAAATACCAGGAATGCTTCAACGAGATCAATTGTATTAAGCACTGCTGCACAGTGACTTAAAATGGAGACAAAGCAATTCCATAGATTTGGCCCTGAAAATTGCTCTTTGTGACATTGACAAGAATTCTAAACGGTGTGTTTGAAACTGGATCAAGTGACTTAACACGTCATTGGCAGAGGAAAAAGTCTCAGCACTTTATCATGCGATTTTGTTTTTGTTTCTTTTCAGTAAATGTAAGAAGACAAACGAGACAGGAGACCGTGAGAGGTGCACAAAAGCACATGTTTGCCTCCAGTAACAGCTGCAACATAGCTGATGTGTAATAAAAAGTTCAAGGGTGAACATGGGAGATAAGTGATAACAGAATAGTGTAATTAAAGAATATGAAGCCAAATATGACTATTCAGTGGATGACAGAATAATGAGAAAGGTCACATTTGATTGGTTCATTCTTTTCTGGAATAAATTCTGAGACAGGGTCACCAGCTGTGAGTGAAGGTGGAAGGAAGAGAAAGATGCTAAACAATTACCCGAGAATAAAGGAAACAAATTTAGTGGAAATGAAATTGACATCTCTGCTGCAGTTGCACATTTGGGACTTATTTTCTTGAATTTAAGATGAAATCAGTCAAGCAAATGTGTGTTTTTTTCTCCAGCAATGTTCAAGAGATAAATCATTAAGTTCAATTTGTTTTTCAACAGGCAAATTTTTGTATAAGGATTGAAGTGAAAAGCAAAAGTAAAAATTACTGAAAACCCTCATGTTAGAAATCCTGTGGTTTTATTCTGATAAAGGAACTGATGCAATTGTAGTTCTTCAGATAAATGAGGCAGAAAAGCACAAGAAATTGAGTTTTGAAGTTGTAGAAAGCAAAGTTTTGAACATGGCAGAGTTATTGACATAACAAGTTGCAGTTTGTAACTATCAGAATGGCGGAAAAAAACAGTTGGAAGCCAAGAGAGGGAACTGAGAGAACAAGTCATTAGAGGAGTTGTACACCTGCACGAGATGTTTTCAAGAGTCACTGGGTGAAAGGTAAAGAGGAAAATAAGGCTCAGGATTGATTAATGACTGTGTTAAAAGAAACAGCAAGCTGGAGGACAAGGTAGGTGGTGCTGTGTTCAGGAACACACATCAGTGGTTGTAAAGCTTTTGAAGGAAGAAAGAAGCATGATTTGGAGGAGGCAAACGGAGAGAATAACAATGATAGGTTAAAAACCAGCCTCCTTTTCAAAAGACTTGAGGGTGGTGATGTGAGAATGTCACATGGAGTTAATTGTAAAGAAGATAAAGCGACATGTTGCTGATCACAAATTTGGAGTGTTAGAAGGTAAAATCAAATACTCTTACATGTTCAAAAAAGAGGGGATGACTGTGTCAGAGGAGTACAGTCACAAAGGACAAAGGACGGAGCAGGACTGTCTGCTCTCCCTCGGCCTCTGAGTATGATTGAAGAGAGACAGGTGTGAGGATGGATGAAGAGAGTTTTAAGATACTGTTAGAGGAAAACTGAAGCTTTATACTATCGGACAGTTTCTCCATAGCATAAACGCACCTGCATTTTTCTTAACATCACATAGTGACTGCAGGGTACTTGCAGAACAGTCAGGTACCAATGATATCAGCTGGAGGCCTGGAGAACTTTGCCTAACATCTAAAATATAGCCCCTACTCACTTCTGAAATAGCATTTATCAATGACAATGAAAACAGAAAAGATAAATAAAAATACATTGAGAACATTTAATATGCATATTAATTTTTAAATATTTATGAGGAAACACTTTGAACTCTTGTTTAATTTCCCACTTTCACACAAAAATTTGAGTGTGCTAAAGTCAACAAATGCTTTAAAATCATGACAACGTAGTGATTGGATGTTATGTAATTTGAAGCCAGGCTGATATAATTTGGATGTGGTTTTAAAAATATAAGACTTTGTATAATCTCATAAAAAGTTAACTTTATAATATCATTTTATGTTATGATGTGAAGTTTTATTGTTAGATCATTACCCAACACTTCTAAAATTCATTTTATTACCCAAAGTTGGACATAGTCCAAAAAATTGCATTCCTTCAATTCACAGTACTAAGCTCATTTCTATTTAGTTTTTAAGTTCAAGGCAACATGGTGGGTAAGCACTTAAGCATTTTCTAGGAATTAATTCATTAAAATCATACTACATTTCTGTTAGGTGGAGTTATTTTTATTCCTATTTTACAGATGAATAAATGGTGAAATAAAAATTACACAAATTTTCTAACTTCCTTCATCCACTCAAATGTATGTCAGAATCTGAACCTAGGCAATCGAGTTGTGGCACTCATATTGCTAATAGTGTGACACACTTACTTGCAAAGAAACAAAAAAATTAATGCTTTGTGTTTTCACTACATTATCTTGATTTTTATCCACATGGAAATATAGTGCTCAAAAAATAAAAAAAAGGTTGGCAAAACAAGGTGAATTGCCTGTCCCTTTATACAGCTCACCAAAGCAAAACATATTTAAAAACATACTTTGTGTACAAGCCTGCATATGTAGGAAGGAATAATACCAAACTTCTCAAATTATATCTTTAAATTACACGTTAAAGCAATGTCTGTTAACAATTAAGTATCAGAACACATATAAATTATTCATGGAGTTTCTAAAGTGTTTTATGCTTATATTGGTAAATGAATATATAACTATTTGAAAACATTTTAATTAGGGACATAGAAGTATTTGGTTTTGTCTGTTTTTTATTTACTTTTTTAATTCAAGAATTAATAATAGTTACATTATTTTAATGCATTATAGAAGGAAGAAATAATTGTTATTCATCCATTTTATCATTTTTTGAACCAAATCTCCATTGAATGAAATATGTTCTATATGGGTTAGAAGTTTCAATTTGTGATGAAGAAAAACCGTCTTGAAAGGACAGTAATATATAAAGCAGTTTGTGTTTTGTGAATGTTAATTGAAATGTACCTAATGCATCTTGGGGAACAGTATTTTCTGCATAGGTGCTACTGAGTGCCAGTTCCTCTAAATGTAAAGTACAGCAGTTACCTAGAACTGTATGTAGCCTGTGCTTTGGGATATGGCATTCTGTGGGTTGATAGAAAAGATTGTAGAATTCTGTGTGCTCAACGTTGACCAAAAAGACCTACAGGTTGCCCAGGTATTTGAATTTTCAGAAAAACAATGATATTTGTTTATTATAAATATGTTCTACTCGAGGTTTATAAGTTTTCCAGTATTCATTGAAATTCAAATTTAATTTGGTATTTTTAATTTATATTCCTTGAATTTAATGCTTGATGCATGCCATAGAACTCTGGTATTATTACACATTAATCTACTCTATCTTTAGCATAACTGTAAATTTAAACTCCTTGAAATTATACTTATTTATTTTTTTAACATAGTGTATTTCTATTGGCCATTTGATCGTATATAGACCCAATTATAGTGGGGGACATGAATATACCTCTATAACAAATAGATAAGGTGGACAAAATTCAACAAGGAAATACCAGTTGAATAAAATCTTTAAACAGATGAACTCCATAGATATCTGTAGAATGACCCACCTAACATAAAATAGTATACACATTCTTCTGAGCAGCATATGGAGCTGCTCCAAAACAGACCCCAAAGTAGTCAATAAAGCAAAATTACATAATGGTAAAATGTGATTTATACGTATTATTAGATATTACTACAGTGAAACAAAAAGCAAAAACAAAATAGAATACAGGAGATATGCAAATGCATGGAAACTAAATAACGTATTCTTAAAGTAACAATGAGTTACAAAAAAAATTTCAAGGAAGAAATAAGACATTTTGTAGAGCTAAATGATAACCCCAGGATAGCACACTGGGATTTATGGAAAAATAAAGAAAGAAAACAGTCCTAAAGAGAAAGCATTTGTCTGTGGATATTCACATCACAAACACAGAATGAGGTGAAATAACCTATGATCCACCTCAGGGTTCAAGAAAAACAAGAACAATCTAAACCCAAAGCTAGTAAAATGAAGGAAATTATAAACATCAGAGCAGAAATCAGTGAAATTGGGACAAAAGAGCAAAAAAGAAATACAAAATATCAGTGATTTAAAAATTGGTTCTGAGAAAGAATAAAGTAAAAGATTAGTCAATCTAACAAAAAAAAGACCCAAATCCAGTGAAAAAGATGAAGTCACAGCGGTGAAAGCAAAAATCCAAAAGATTACTAATAATTACTTCCCAAAACTGTATACCAATAAACTAGAGAAGTTAGAGGAAATTAATAGATTCCTGAATACATATAGATTTCCAAAACTGAACCAACAAGATTTGGTAATCCAGAGTAATACAGGCAATGACACTGAGTAGTAGTAGAGAATGTACCAACTAGACAAGCCTAGGTCACAATGTATTAAGACAGTGCTAAATTCTACAAAACTTCAGAGAAGATCGAACAACAATGCTCCTCAAGCTCTTTAATGAAATTGAAAGGCAAGGAGTGCTCTCAGAGTCATTTCTCAAAGCTCATATTATCTTGCTTCTAAAACTAGCCATGGATCCACCACAGAGAACTACAAACCATTCTCCTTGATGAATGTAGACGCAAAATGTTTTGATAAGATACTATCAAACAAGATGCAGTGAATCATCAAAAAGGTTATTACATCATGGCCAAGTAGTTTCATTCCAGGCATGAAAGAATGATTCAACATACTTGCATATACTGAATAATACAATCACATAAACAAAATCAAGGGCAAAAATCACATGAACATTACAATATATGTGGAGAAGCCTTTAACAAAATCCAACATTTCATGATAAAAATCCTGAGAAATTTGGTATAGAAGGACTTTGTCTCAATCTGGTAAAATCATTTATGACAAACATACTGCTAACATCATATTAAATGGGGAAATATAAATCTTTCCCTCTAAAATTAGGTATAAGACAATGATGTCTACTATCACCACTCTTGTTCAGCATAGTACTTGAAACACTGGTAAGAGAAATGAGGGAAGAAAAGAAATAAAAGGGACATGTATAGGAAAGCAAGAATTCAAACTATCATTATTTACAATAACATAGTCCTCTACGTATATGATGGACCAAAATCTAATAAAAGATGCTCAGAATTAATTACCAAGTTTAATAATGTAGCACAATACAAAAATCAACAAACAAAAGTCAATAGCATTCCTGTTCCCTAATAATGAGCTCACTGAGAAAGAAATGAGGAAAAAATAACTATTTACAATAACACTAAGGAAAATTAAATACTTAAGAAATATCTTAGAGAAGTGAAAAACCTCTACAATAAATACTGAATTACCCTGATAAAAGATATTGCAGAGGGCATAAGAAAAATGAAAAGTAACCCCTATTCCTGGAGCAGAACTAACAATACTAAAATGTCCACACTTCCAAACCTTATTTAACACAATCTCCATTCAATACCAGTACCATTTCTCAGAGAACTATAGAAAATAATACTGAAATTCACATAGAAACAGAAGAGACCCAGAGTAGCATAAGCAATTCTGGGCAACAAGAACAAAGCAGGAAGCAACACAACCCTGGATGTCAAGTTTTACTACAAACTACAATGAGAAAGTATGCTGATATTGGCACAAAAATAGAAAGATGTATCAATGGAAAACAATAGAAAATGTAGAAAAAACCCAGGCACGTTCAGCCATCTAACTTTGATTTACAGCACAAAAAGCCTTGGGGAAAGACAGCGTCTTTAGCAAATAATGCTAGGATAAATTGCTATCCACATGCTGAAAAATCAATGCAGACCCATATCGCTCACCATGTACTAAACTTAAAATGGATGAAAGAACTGAATATTCAAACCTAAAAACTTCACTCTTTGGACTTAGAGAGTAGGTAAAGCTCTTGAAGTCAGAAGTGTAGGCCAAGACTACAATGGTTCCTGAACAGAACCATAGTTGTACAGTAAATAGTACCGAGTCAACAAGTGGGGCAATGTTACATTTAAAAGATTCTCCACAAGGAAAGAAATGATTAACAGAGTGAAAATAAATCCTAAAAAATGAGGAAAAACCTGCCAGCCATTCTTCAGACAGATGACTAATATCTAAAATATATAGAGAACTTAAAAAAATTACCCCCAATAAAAGACCCAATCAAAAAATAGGCAAGTGAAATGAATTAACAGTTCACAAAAGAAAGAACAAATGGCAAATAGACACAGGCAGCAACGTTAAACATCAGTGGCTAGTGGAAAAAGGTAAATAGAAACAGACTACAATTCCATCTTCTTTCGGAAAGAGTGGCCTTCGCCAAGAATGCAAGTAGTAACAAATTTAGCAAGGCTGCAGGGAAAAGGAACCGATTGAAAATGTTGGTGGGAATATAAGCTAGCACAACTTCTATGAAAATCAGTATGGAGATTCTTCAGAAAACTAAAATTAGAAGTTCCGTTTGACCCAGCTATTCCCCTTCTAGGAGTGTTTCTTAAAGAATTAAATTTATTCAATTTCAGGGATACATGCATATCTATATTTAGAGCAGCATAACTTGTAACAGGCAGGTCTGGGAAGCAGGCTATACATCCACCACCAGGTGAATGAGTAAAGAAAGCATGTTTACACAGAGCGGAGAACTATCTGTCATAAAAAGGATGAACATGAATCATTGGTAGGAAAACAGATACACTTTGAGAGCATAATAGAAAGTGAAATAAACTGGACACAAAAGCTTAACTATTGCGAGATTTCTCTTACGTGAGAAACCACAGTTATAAATAAAGAGCACAGCAAAAGATGGCTGATCAGAAGGAGGGAGGTAGGTCTTTCCTGAATAGGGGATTGAGAGCTGGAGAGAAGAGGAGGAATGGGGGGAAGTGGAAGAGACAAGGATCTAAGATCTACACGCACCACCTACCCACAAGCCATATAAGCAGCATGTACTGCACAAGGTACTAATTTAAAACTTTAAAAATAAAATAACATACAGCAATGAATTTGCCTTCTATTATTTGAAATGTACTGTTTGTGAGCAAAATGCAGTTTTTTTTAATACTTTAGCAAAGCTAAATACTGACACAGGAATTTTTTCCATTCTCTTCAACTATACCCAGGTAGTCTTGGAAAAATATAAAGCAGATATTATTTACCATATGCAATGGTAAATAAGGTGTTACACATTTTAATTGTAGATATATTGGCATAAAGTTACTTATATATACAGAAATGTATAATTCTTGCTACATAAACACATGTTTTTAGCTATTTAGAATTTTATTGCTTGTAGTCATTCACTCCCTCAATTCACTAATTTGAACAGATAATTCTGAAAGACTGGTGAAGCACAAAATGTATTTGTCGTGTTAACAATTGAATTTACAAGGAGAGTACATTTTCATAAATAGAGATAACAATTTCTTATTTAATAGCATGAATTCTGCAGTCAGCAAATGTTCTCCTTAGTGAAGACATACAATTTTTTCTTTACTTTCAGAACTTCTTTCTGAAAAGCAAAGAAGCCCTGAAAACAACAGCAACAAAGCATCACTATATGAACTATTATTAAGAAAATTGTTTATCTATTTATTTACCTATTGTTTATCTAACACATGCAAACCGTTACTGATATTATATATGATGGGGAAGAGTATGAGAAACATTCTTTAGTAGTCTGGGTCTGCTGCATCAGCAAAGGACAGTCAAATACAGTATTATATATATATACTTCTCTGTCAACTCTTGGAAACAATGTTTTTAGCTTAGTTCTAAATAAAATACAGAGGAAATAATAAGTGTTTCAAAAGGTATTAGAAATCTTTATAAAGTTTAAGAAATCATATTAGAAAATTCCTGGTAATTACCTGCACACTTTAAATCACCTCTTTATCAAAGGAAACATTTGAATAAGAATCCCTGATTTGTTAAATGCTCAAATTATATTATAAACTATTATAATATTATTTTTAAACTACTTTCCCCAGAAAAATGATATCAAATCCAGTCTGTAGTCCTTCTAATTCTTTTTAAATGGAAGTATGAAGTAATGATCCCAAATTGTAGAATGTATTTAATTTTTAAAAAATTACATTAAAAGACAGATTGCCATTAGTTTCCAACATGCATCTCATTCTTGTACTTTCTGAAGCATTTCTGGAAGTCCTCTGTTCTGAATGTTTTTTATCTGCTGCTGCGATGGCCTCAGTGCTCTGAACTGAGTCAATGCATTTCTCATTCATGGGCATTTTGACTGTGGGGAAGAGACCGCAGGGATCAGACTGTGCCTGGTCTGGTGAGGAAGATGGACTAGGATACACTGTGGTCAGGAACCTGCCTACCTTTCCTCTGGATGGCACACAGGAGCAGCAGTCAGTGTGGTTTTAATCATACTTCCTGGGGATACTTCCAAAGGAGGATTTACAGAAATATTTCAGAAAGTGGTAAGAAAAGTGGGATAGGTGTGTGAGAAGCAAGGAGTGGGGGGAGGATTTGGAAAATATGAATGTCGATGAGTCTGAACTCTAAAATATTTTTTGAGTTTAAAAACTTACCAGATTTTAGATCACTCCTTAAATCTCCTTCCTCCCTGTCATCTCCCGCTGAGCATCTGCAAAGCTGGTCCTCAGCCTCTACTTGAACCCAGCACTGCAACCAGTAACAGCTTCTGTGTCTTCGGGAGTCATCAGGAAACATTTGTTTCACTCTTAAATGTATTGGAACCCCCATGATGCACAGAATTAAAATACTTTTTTTGATTGCTGTTTGTATGCCAAAACATGCACTCGAGGATTTGTTATGCATTTTCTTGCATACTTTGTAGGGAAAAAAATGCAGATCTCTCTTTATGTGTGCCTTCCTGATAGCAATCCCTATCAGATAACATGCTGCCTCTTTTTTGAACTGTTTGTGTCCATGCCTTTGTGTGTGTGTGTGTGTGTGTGTCTGTGTGTGTGTGTGTGTGTGTGTGTGTAGTTAAAAGCCAAAGAGTAATTTACATTTGAAGCTGTAAAAGTTTCCAGCACATCCATTCAGTAGATTTATTATTTTATTAAAAGTATTACAGGTTGTAAAACTATGAAGCAAGCTTACTTGACAGAGTCTTGCAAACACCAACATGAAAAACTTACCATTCAGGGGAAGAAAAGAATAACAATTATTACCACCACACAACAAGAAAAATGCTGTTCCTTGGCTGACTTTCCTATTTGCTCACCAAATTCTCAACTGTCCATCAACTAAAATCCCAGGAGCTATATTTTTGCACTGTCAGAAAATAATTTAAAATATCTTCTGCCTGCACAGACATGGTAGTCTCACTCTTATAAGCCTGTAATTTACATCTTTTTAAGATTTAAATACAGGACTGATTACAGCAGGGAAAGTGACCTGAACTTCATAGCATTCCACAAACTGCTGCTCTGATGCTGGAGAAAGGGGTAGAAGGTTTAACCTCTATGTATTTGATTTTAAGATTTTATTACATCAGTAGATTTTGTTGGGGTACAGGATAATCAGTCTGTTGCTAACGAGCAAATTGATCAGTTAAGCTGTGATTTGCTATGATAGTAAAGAACCTTATGGAATTATTTCTTGGAATTAGACACTTAGGTTTATTGAGAAACATGTTCAATACATTAGCAAACTTACCCTATCTTTGTATTTTTTATAAAATGTGTCACAACTGATAATTATGCTTTGCATTTTTTGTTTTATGGAAAGGGCGCTATACTTTGACATATTTTTATTGTATCTTTATTTTCCAGTGTTTAGTCAAATCATACATAATTTATAGGTAAATGATAAATCTTAGAGAAAGCAAGTAATGCATTATAGCTAAAAGTATTTCTGTAAACATCGTCCTCATATTTTCAGATAAATTTACTGAATATAGCATGGAAGAGCTAGGTAATGGAGATGCTGGAATCAGACCTGATTTTTCTCAATTGAAGTCTTTCATTAGCAATGGAAAGTGGCAAGCCATAGCTGAGAACTGGAGTTTTATGTGCTGTTTTCTTCAATATATTATTTACACAGTTTGAATTTTAGTAGCTAAGCTCTACAACAGTAAATCATTCCACTTTCTAAAAAGATCAAAAAGTCTACTGCAGGTAATTCATTGTGAAAAGATCTTTCAGTGTTAGCTTTATTTAGCTTCTGTCATTCAATTTTCCCACTTGCTTATAGAACTCTCAACTGTACGGGTTTGTCCCAAAGTTCTGGAATGAAGATGTAGGGAGTCCTTGTGTTAAGTACTGGTGCATGGCCGGTGTGACATGTAAGTTATCATTAGAGCTTCATTGTTCTCTAAAAAGATACAATGTATATTTTTTTGTTTATCTGCTTGGTTTTTTGAAGCAGGATAATGTTATGTAGTGCAGGTTGGCCTTGTCCTTACTTTATAGTCCAGGATGGCCTCAAAATTCACAATGATCCTCCTGCCTCAGCTTCCCAAGTGCTGGGATGCCAGGCGTGTGCCTCCATGCCTGCCCAAAGCTTAACTTTAAAGTTAATGTTGAAAGATGGTTTTATTAATGCATAAAATAAAATGATTTCTTTCCACAAATAAGATGGCTAGTGTGGCTTTACCCTGGTAAGAATTGCAGTGTCTTAAAAGTTCAATGGACTGTTTAGGCAGTGCCTTGTATAACAACAAATTAACTTCATCTATGATTCGATTGAAAGGCAGAGACAAAATAATGAAAGGAAGAATTCACTCCTATGATTTCTACTTTTGTTTCTCAACGAGCCTGTGCTTCCAGGTCCTACCATTTTATATAAGATTAAATTTATTTTAAGAGGAAGAAGTAGGGCAAGAACAACATGGAAACACAAAATCCTCATTAAATTCATTGAATTATATATTACAAATATTTTCATGGAATATTGGCATCCTGAAAGTAGTACTTAAATACTTTCCCAGCATGGTATAATCTATGCTTGAGCATATTTTGCATAAGTTATTACCTTCTACCAAGGAATGAAAATGAGAATTGTTTAAAATGGGATATGCTTGATAGTGAATCAAATTTGCCTAGTATGTAAATTATTTCCTGGGAATGAATAAGGCACATTGGGAGCAATTTAATAAATGATACCCTGGAGGTCTGAATGGATTAATGAAGCTGATTATCCTTTTCCTGCAGAAGGAGAAAAACTGTCACTCTGTAGTTAGCCTAAAATGAGCTCTCCATAGTGTCACTTCAAGGTATTTTGTGGGGAGAAAGGAGATAAATATAGGTGGCCCATTTAATTTTGGGGGGAGTAGAGTGATTTCACATGATTACTTTCTTTAAGTATGGTGTCGTTAGAATAGAGCACAGTCTTACTCAAGGAGGATTCGCTGGTTCTCTTAACACACACACACACACACACACACACACACATACACATACACATACACATGCACATGCACACAGACACACATGCATATGCATACGCATGCACACGCACACAAAATACCTAATGTGCAGATCTAAGGTGAATGCCGTAGTCTTTCTCTCCCAAATACTGATGCTTAAGCCTGCACTTGGCCTCCTCTGCAGTGCTTTTTTAAAAAGTGCTTTTGTGGAACAGTGTCTTCGTTCACTTTTGTGCAGCTGAGGCAAAATACCCGACACCCAAAGTTAAGGAAAGATATAGTTCAGCTCACAGTGTTTAGAGGTGTCAGTCCATAGTCATGTGGTTCCCAGGCAGGACAGCATGGCGAAGGAGAAACAACCCATAGCAGGGTAGGCGGGAAGCAGCAAGCAGCAAGTTTCCTTTTGCTTTTATCCCATCCAAGCTACAAGCCTTTGGGCTGGTGCCACCCACATTCAGGGTGGGGCTTCCCGTTGTCCACAGCCAGAACTAGGACAAACCAATTAGTGTTCTCATCCAGTACACACACCCTTAATCCCAGGATTACACACCATCGATCCAACCACCTCTGAAAAGCCCCACCTATGAGCACAGGAGGCTTTCCGGGACACCTACCTTCAAAACACAATCAATGGGTTCAGTGCTCATCACACAGCCACTAACAAAGGTAATTCTAATAAGGAAAGCAAGTGTCTGATTGTTGGATTCACAATACTTGTATTGTTTTCAATGCTTTGTGACAAATGACCATAAAGGTAGAGGATTAAAATAATACAAAAAAAATTACATAATTATCTTAGTAGTTTGTGGTTGCTATAGTAAAAATGCCAGGCAGGGTCATTTAAATATTTTTCTGGAAATTAGGAAGTCGAGAAACACAGATGTTTGTCCCTTTGGACCCACGAAGACCCTCTTACTGGTTTCAGACAGCTGCTGTCTTGTTATGTCTTTACACTGCAGAGAGAGAAGAACGGATTCCCTCCCCGCACAAAGACAGTGGTCTCATCGTGAGGAACTTATCCACGTGACCTCGTTACCTTTAAGAAACCCCACATCTTAATACAAACCTAATGGAATTTAGGGTATCAAAAGATATATTTTTTGGTGAGACAAATATAAAATCCATAGCACTCATAAAAACTGTGGGTCAGAAATCTAGGCACAAGTAAGCTGGATCCACCTCCTGGGGGGAAAACCAAGGTACTATGCTAGTAAAGGCTGTAGTACCATCTGAGACTCATCTTCCTACAAGCACCCTTCAGTTATTGACAAATTATTTTTCTTAGATATGTAGGACTAATTTCTCTGTTTTGTAGGCAAAGATACTTTCAGTTCCCAGAGGCTACCCTTAGATCTGAGCTATGTGGTCCACGATGTCTTGTTCCTCCAAAGAAAGGTGTCTTCATTTTAAGTATAACTGATTAGACACATATCGCCCCAGTTATTTTTCTATTTGGTTAGTTCTAAATTAGTAGATTAGCAACTTTAGTTACATCTGCAAAGCTTCATTTGCCATGTAAGATAAAATAATCACAAATATGCAAGCTTGCTAAATTTGTAGAACTTATAAACAATCTAATAGGGTCAAAGAAAGACATTTATGAGTCATAAGAGGATATATTTGAATTCTACACACAAAGGAATATATATTTTTTCCTATCTGAGTATACATGTGCAGATATATGTGTGTTTGCTTATACTCACACACATATAACAGAGAATACATATATTAGCATTTAGGACAAACAAAAATTTCCAGACTTCCACTTGAACATTTTTCTCTTCACAGGTTGTTCAACATTGGAAAAACACTGAGAACACATATTTACCTATACAAAAGATGAAAACAAACACAATTGTCTCACTGCCTGTCTAAAAATTAAGTATATGGAATGATAAAATCGACATTTAAAGGTTACAAGGAAGGCTAGGTTCCATGCATTGGTAAGTAAAATGAAAATTTATGTTTTAGTAAGAACAAAGATAGACTAATTTCAAGGGATTTACAGAGAAGAGGACACTGTGAGGATCACCTAGTAAAGGATAAGTTAGAGTGGAGCCAGGGTTCAGAGCTGTGTAAGGTTTCAGCAGCAATTTAGAATGAAGATTTGTGATAGTTCAGATTACTCAGGTGATTAATCATTGTTTATTTGACCTCATTAAGTACTGAATATGGGTGAGAGTGATGCATATGTATCAAAAACGTGTGTCTCAGCAAGCAGCATGTACTAATTCACTTAATATATGTAACAATCCTAAATAGAGAATCACTATTATAAAATAAACATTTATGAGATAGCAAAGAAAGAAGAAACCTAAAAAGGCTTCATCAGTATTACTGACTCTATACTGAATTCTGAAGGCTATGAAGATATTAAGGACGAAGTAATGTACGTCAGGTACCCAGACAGTAGACAGCATGGAAAGTGGAGGAATTGTTGGATTCTGTAACATCACATCTTATAAACCAATGCAATAATTTTACATGAATTAAAAGCTACTGCTTCTTGGTGGGACAGTCACACAACTGGTCGTTTTCCTTTGAGCTGCCTGTAACAAGGTACGAAGTTTAGTAAGTATTCAGAAGACCGCATTCTGGGACTTGTTTATCCTCATAGCGATGTGGCCCTGAAGGAGGAGCTGCAAATTTATGTAAATTTGTAGAAACAGGTAAGTTAAAATCTGACAATGGCAAGGAGGGAGCTGTTTTTCTCATATGGCAAAGATCATTTTAAAGAATCCAGGTTAAAATATGCAATGTAGACTTCCGGGAAGATGGCGACCGGGTAGGCAGCAGAGAGAGAACCTCCCAGAGGATTACCACCCAAACAATGAAATATAGCAATATGAAGACAGAAATAAGGACTTCCGGGAAGAAGACGACCAGCCGAGAGAGCGAGTGTGGAGGGAAGAACGGCTTCAGCTCCTGAACCCGACAGAGAACGCGCTACTGGGACAA
>PVLD010013400.1:0-56215 GCA_004027595.1 Dinomys branickii | reverse complement strand
TTTTATTGCACTGTGGTCCGATAATATGCATGGGATAATTTGAATTCTTTTGCATTTAGGTAGATATGCTCTATGGGCTAAAATGTGGTCAATTTTGGAGAAAGACCCATGTGCAGCTGAGAAAAATGTGTATTCTGATGCTGTGGGGTGGAACACTCTGTATATATCTACTAAGTCCATCTGTTCACACTTTTGGTTCTGGTCTGTTATTTCTTTGCTGAGTTTCTGTCCGGTTGACCTGTCTCTTTGCGTCAGAGGGGTGTTTAGGTCCCCTATTACAATAGTGTTATTAGTTATTTGATTTTTTACATCTGTCAAGATTTGCCTTGTAAAGCTAGGTGCTCCATGGTTTGGTGCATAAATGTTTAGGATCGTTACCTCTTCCTCTTGTAGCTTTCCCCTAACTAGTATGTAGTGGCCTTCTTTATCTCTTTTGATTGTTTTTGGTTTGAAGTTTACATTTTTCGCAAACATAATAGCTACCCCTGCTTTTTTCTGGGGACCTGTTGCATGGAGAATTGTTTTCCAACCTTAACTTTCAACCTGTGGATTTCTTTTTGAGTAAAATGTGTTTTCTGTATACAGCATATCGTTGGATTGTGTTCCTTAATCCAGTCTTCCAATCTTTTCCTTTTGACTTTTGAGTTGAGGCCATTTACATTAATGGTTATCATGGTTATATGTTGGCTTATTCTAGTCATGTTATTTATTTGAAGTTTTCCTTCTTTTGCTGACTGTTTAATTACTTGTTCTGTTTAGGGAGTTATTTCTATCACTGTTCTTGGGATTGTGGTCTCTTTTTTCTCTGTCTAGAATATCTTTTAGTGCTTTTTCCAATGCTGGTTTGGCACTCATGAAGTTCTTCAGTTGTTCTTTGTCGTGGAAATATTTTATTTCTCCATTGAATTTGAGGGATAATTTTGCAGGATACATCAGTCTGAGTTGGAAGTTGTTTTGTCTCAGAATCTGTAGTATCTCACTCCAAGCTCTTCTTGATTTCATGGTTTACGTTGAGAAGTCTCCTGTGATTCTGATGGGCTTTCCTTTATAGGTGATCTGTTTCATTTCTCTAGCAGCTTTTATTTTTTTTATTTTTATTTTTTTTTGGCGGTACTGGGGATCGAACTCAGGACCCTGCACTTGCTAGGCAAGCGCTTATTCCACTGAGCTATATCCCTCTAGCAGCTTTTAATATTGTGTTCTTTTGCTGGATATCTGGGATCTTGATTATTATATGCCTGTGTGTGTTTTTCTTTGGGTTATGGATCATTGGGGTTCTATATGCCTCGATTCACTGAACTTCAGTATCTTTTACGTTGTTTGCGAAATTTTCTGCTATTATTTCAGCAAATATTGTTTTTATATTGTTTGTGAGATCTCCTGCTGATTCACACACTCCTATAATTCGAATATTGTTACGTTTTGCCTCATCTTGGAGCTGTTGGATTGACTTTTCTTGTGTCTTTGATGATATCATGAGATTCTTCCTTTCATGCTCATAAGCTGCCATGCTGTCTTCAAGTTCTGAAATTCTATCTTAGGTTTCATTTAAACGGTTTTGCATGCTTTCAGCATTAGTTTTCAAATCCTGGCATTCTCTTTGGACCTGTTTCATTCTTGGTAATTCATTCCTAAATTGCTCTTGTAACGTTTCCATTTGTTTCCTATTTTCTTCTAGTCTTTTGTCTATTTCTTCTCTATGTGCATGGAACATTTCTTCCATCATTGTTTCCAGCTCGTTTTTTGTCTGAGAAATCATTGCAGGTATGTGGCTTATTTCTGCTTTAAGCTCTTTTATGGCCTGTTGGAGTTGTTTCATTTCGGATGGAATCGTTTCATAACTTGCAGGTATGTGGCTTCCTAGTTCCCCTGTATCCTCGCATTCAAAACTTGTTCTGGGTGGGGTTGAGTTTTGAGACTGCGTTTTGTTCCTCTGTTTTCCCATTTTTAGGTATCAGGTTCAAAATGTGGAGCTATAAATTCCCCAGGCAGTTCAGCAGGCAAAGGTCTGCTGCAGAGGCTGCTCCAATGATTCCTTCTCTTTGGGAGAATGTCCCTTAAGCTGTCTGCTGAGATTTCCGCTTCTACTCCCTACCCCGAGACCTGTCTGGGACGCATAAACAGCTCGCCACCCCAGGGACCTTGCAGGCAGGCCACTCAGGTGTTCCTCCCTGGGTGGAGCTCCTTCCCCCCTCACAAATCCCGTCGGGGCGCCTAGCTAGCTCTTCCTACCCGGGAGATCCTGCAGTCATTAAAGCTGCTTGGATGTCCCTCGCTGGGCAGAGCTTCTTCCCGACTCAGGAAAAACCAGTTAGGGCACCCAATCAACTCACCCTGGGATCGTGCAGACAGGGATGCCGTTCAGATGTATCTCCCTGGGTCGAGCTTTTTCCTGACTCAGAAATCCTGCTGACCGCAGCTGCCACAGTTCGCGCAGCGCCGGCTGCGGGGGCGGGGCTCTGAGCGGGATCCCGGACCGCTGCCCAGATTGGCACAATCTGCCCCAGTTGCACGTTCTCTGAGTTTACTCTGCTCCGCCGCCTGCAACAAATCCTGGTTACAGCCACCTCCGAGCCGATCGGGTTCAGGAGCTGGAAGCGTCCGTCCCGCTGCAATTGCTCTCTTGGCTGTACGCGGATTGAGCCGAGCTGTGGCCCAAGCGCAGCACCAATCCCTCGGGGGCCTAGCTCTCAGGATCCACCCACTTCTCGCCGCGGGGCTTGTCCAACCGGCCCTTTAATGCTCTGGCCGCAGAGAGCAACCCGATCAGTTGGAATTTTGCATCCATGGACTGGGCACCCGTGCGCAAAGGATTGGTCTCTGGGAGAGTTTCCCTCTGCCGCTCACCTGGTCGCCATCTTCCAGAAACTTTGCCTGAAACTGAGACTAAGGGTGGTGGACTAATTAATCTGGCAGAAGAAATTTCAAGGCAGTTGAATGTTGAGCCTGTGGCATGGCTGCTGTTGGAGGCTTTTAGATAGAAGTATGTTGAGAATCAAGAGCAAAAAGCCCAGCAGGATGACTTAAAACATTGTGACTTTGGCCAGAAAGGAAGCTCTAGTAAAGCTGTGGAATGCAGAGATAGAGATGAGATTTCAATTACTGAGAAGGAACAGGAGACTAGAAAAGATGGCCTGAGGGCATCACAAGAAGTAGCAAGTCTCCACACTTCCACAGCCTCAAAGCTGTAGAAGTGAAAGACTGCTTTGAGGAGAAAGCCACAGAGCATCAAGTTTCAGAAAGGTGGCAGCATAGAAATTTTTTTCCTCATAATTGGATTCAGAGTGTTTAGTAATCCAGGCACTTGACCCTTACAGCCAAGAGAGAGGAAAGCCTGACTCCTGCTCCAGCTGGCATCATCCATCTGGTGCTGGTTTTAGGTACATGCAGAGCGCAAGAATTGTAGGGTTAAGAAGGCTTCTGCATTAATTTCAGAAGACCTAGGAGCTCAGTCAGTGTGCCCTGAGAGGGCAGTGTACGAAGCTGTGAGGGTGAAACCAAAGGTGTGGTAGAGATCCCAGAAGTTGAGAAAAACCAGGAACATGGATCATACAAGGGAACTTACAAGGAGGGAGCAAATCAGACCCAATAGAGAAGCCATGGGAGTTGTAACTACCATAGAAGTGGAGTCACTCAAACCCTTCAGAGCTCACAATATGTCACAGACTGCTTCAGATGCTAGACATGGAACTACAGGACTTAATCTTTGCCCTGCTGGATTTTGGACTTGCTTTGGTCCCAATTGTTTGTATGCCTCTGTTTGTAACTTTTGGAATGAAATGTTTATCTTGTACCATTAAATGCTGGAAATACTTAACTTTTTATTTGTATAAGGGCTTGCATCTAAGAGTTTGCCTTACATCTCAGAGGAGACTTGGGACTTGAACTTTTCAGCAATGCTGAAACTGTTAGGACTTTGGCAACTCAGAGATATACTAAATGCCTTTTGCATAAAGGGATGTGCATGACTCTTTGGGGAGCTAGAGGCAGAATATTATGCTTCTAATGTAGTATAATGTTGGTAGACTTAGTACTGGTTCTTAAGGATTGCTAAACCTGTGTTAAAATGCTCAAGTTGTGAAATGATAAGAATAAGCATGTCTTTGTATCTGGAAACTGGTTTAAAGAAATGTGTCCGGTTGCCAAATTGACAAGGGGTGGGTTGTATAGGTTAATACACTGTGTCAACTTGAGAAGTTTAGAAGTTTAACTAAGGACTCAACAGGGAGCCAGGGTCCTTACTTTGTAAACATCCTCATCCTGTGCAAGAGGAGGGCATGGACATGGTATGAGTGCTACACCCACCCTGGGGGGGGTAACTGCTTATGATATAAGGCAGGAGAAGCTTGCTCCCTGCTTTTTGTTCTTGTTACTTTTGCTGTTTTCTGCTTTCTTGAACTGTTGCCCCTTACCATGCCACCCTGCCTTGGTGCCAGCTGATTATGGCCTAAAACCTCCATAAACTCTGAGCTAAATAAACCTTTCCTTCCTTAATTTTGGGCATCAAGTATTTTATCTCAGCAATAAGAGAGAAGTAACCAAGATACTTGTCCACAGGGCCAAGGGTTCAGCCAGGTGGAGTGTGCTGAGCTCTGGTGCTAGTGACAAATACAGTGTAAAGACCTTGAATCTCAGCTGCTCTTGAGAGAGGGGAACCAGACTCTGCTGCCTGACCCTTCCTGAGGATCACTGGGGGGGTGTCAGCAGGTCCTTTCACTGTAGCGGGGGCCATGAACAGGAATAAGTGTGGGGACCATTCTGAGGTCTCCCTGAAGAAGACACCTCTGTGCTGGGCTGTGGGCTTTGTCCTCATTTGGGAAGGCAGTTAGAAGTGACCTTTACAGAGTTTCATTTCTCTGTGAAATATGTCTAGAATAGAAAAGTAGAGAAGCGGCCAGGCCAGGGTGGAGGAAGGGTGATTGTGTGTCTGTGTGTGGTGAGTGTGTGAATGTGTACTGGTGAATGTTTGTGTATTTACTATAGAGCTTGAAACACATCCATCCATGGGATTTCTGTGATGCTGGGGATGGAACCCAGGGCCTGCACAGGCTACGTGGGAGCTCACTCCCCAGCTGCGGCAATCTGCATTTCTGACTTGGTGTCACTGCTCACTGGAATGCAATTTTTGTATCCAAGGCAGCTGTTGAGCTGTAAGCCCGAGGCCTCTTAGGCCTACCAGCCCCACCTCAGCTGGTAGAAGTGTTTCCTGCACTGTCCTGCATTCCCTGCCACCCCATCACTGTGTCCCAGGAGACTCTTGTTGCCTCTGGGCACCAGGGCCCTTGGACGTGGGAGGTAAGCTTTCAGGAGCCAGAGAACACAGGGTGAGCAGGTCACAAACATGCTGGACTCTGGTAGAACATGAAGAAGGCCCAGACAGAACCTGACCTCTCCTCCTGCATGTGGAACCTTGTAAGGGAAGAAAGGCACAGCTGTCACCTGAGCATTGGAGGCGACTGGCAGCAGAATCAAGAAAAACAACAAAGCTGACAGAGTGAATGTTAAAGCAGTGCTGTAGCTTGGGTTGGTTGGCTCCTACACCACAGTACTGGACTGGCAGCTTTGAATAGAGCAGTGCATCATTCAGACAAGTGGTCCTTACTGCGATCCATGGAGCAAGCTGAGTGCCCAACCAAGGAGCCCCCAGCCAAGAAGGATCATGATGGAAATCAAGACCAGGCAAGGTCTCTTTCCCAGTAATTACTATGAAAATGTAGTTGCACAGGGAGTGCCAGGGAGGACTCCACCCAGCTCCCACTGGGGACCTCCTTACTACCCTGTCCGTCACCCACACAGCCCCGGCCCCACCCAGCAGCCTCTCTGATTCCCCACGGCCTGCACATGTTCAGGTCTATTTTTCTTTTGAGATAAATCTCATAGGTGCTGCCCAAACCCCAAAGACATAAGGACAGTGGCTTCACCCTGGAAAGTTCACCAAGCCCCATCTCATCCACCCCGATGCCTTCTCCCAGCCAGAGGCAGCACAGTCCCCACTGGTTTTCCACTAAGCATGGTGTCACTGCCCTCAAACCCCACAGGGACATGCCTGCCATGTGTGCTCCCGGGGACTCTTTCTGCCTGGGCCACACACTGGGCTTCGGACTTCCCAGGGGAACTCAGTCTACCTCCTTCCCCTACGGATGACAGCGGGGCCACACCAGAGTGTGATGTGTCCCCCTAGGCCCTGTGCTGGAATCAAGGACCCCGGAATTATGGCATCTGGAGGTGGAATATTGAATGTGAGGCCCCGAGGGCGGTAGGGGGTTTGCAGGTCTGCCCTTCAAGGGAAACCACCCAGCCTGGCTCCAGGGAGCACTTTGGGCCTCTCAGAGGGGGTGGGTGAGTAAAAGTACAAGTGTGGTTGCACAGGGCAAGGTGCTCAGGTGCTCTCTCCCACACATGCCCTCGAACACACTCTTGCTCCGTGGTGTCATCTGCTGAGGCCATAGGAAGCTGGTGCGTATCCTGGGCCTCCAGAACTGTGAGCTCAGTGAGCCTCTTTCCTCTGCAGCCTCTCAGCTTTGGGGTGACAGCTGGAGGCTGTTTGGGGTAATGATGACCACAGAAACCTTGATTCCAAGTCTGTGTGAAGCCACTTTTGCACAATGGTCTCCACAGAAGCAAACTGCACGTGCTGTGCATAAAATAGAGAAAGCACCTGTTGCTTCTGATTTCTTTCCTTTCGTTGAAGCCATTTTGGAGGTGGGTATTTGGCTAGATGTCACCTGTCAAGAGTCACAAGACCTGGGACTGAATCCAGGTTTCACAGCCACCCCATGACTGTGGCCAGGTTGACCTGCTAAAACCTGGCATCACTCTCTAAAGAACAGGAGGAAAAGTAATTTGGATGGTTTTTGTCATGAGGATTCAGTGCAACAGTACATGTGATGGGGCTGGGGATATAGCTCAGTGGAATAAGCGCTTGCCTAGCAAGCGCAGGGTCCTGAGTTCAATCCCCAGTACCGAAAAAAAAAAAAAAAACCAGTACATGTGATGGACTGGTTATGGCACCTGGCCAAGAAAGTGGTCAGAAAATGGAACGAAGGAATGAAAAATGACCCATAACAAGAGTCCAATAAACACTCACCCAAAAACATAAATGTTAGTGCCAGGAAACATGGCAGAGATTTGAGAACTTTCCATCAGAGGCATCTGTAGAATAAATGCTGGTCTGTTTTATATTTTGTAATCTCCAGAGAAAGGGTTTCCCTGTGTCACTGAAAAGAAAGAGCTTTCTCAAGGGTGTGTGGACATCAGGCATAGGGCTTTTCATCCTTCTCAAAGGGAACTCTGCCTCTGGATAAACTGAGGCAGTAATGTGATCATGCCAACCTGAGTGTTGCCGTTCCTGGAAGTAGAAACCAAAGTAGCCCTTGCTAGAAAGAGGCCTTTGATCTTGCAGAAAGACGGAATGCCAGGATTGCCCCACTGGCCCTACAGCAGCCCATTTCAGCAGGAAGCTAAACACACAGGTGCCCAGGTGTTGGACGCAGACTTTGAGGCAAAAAGAGGCCATCCGCTGGGGCTCCACAGGCACTGCACTGTTAGAGGCACTTTCTTTGTAGGGGATAAAAATGTCTGAAAAACAGCTTTCTTCTTAACAATATTGCTGATGCTGATACTTTTATTGCCAAGAGCCCTGCTACATGATGCTCCCGATACCCAAAATATGCTTTTCCTTCCCCTGTGTGACTACAGCAAATCAAACAACTCGAAACCCGAGGATTTTATCCCCCCCTCCCAGCACTGTCCTGCTTCTCATCTTTTCTCTCCACCATGAACATAATTCGGTTTGGCAGGGCTGGTCCCTGCCAACCCTGGAACTGAAGGAGACTTGAGAGATTTCAGATCAGAAGGGTGTTAAACTGCGCTCTTGTGGAATGCAGTGCTGCCCTCTCACCACAGCTGCATGGCTGGAAAGAGTGACGGGCTTCTTACAAGCAATGCTAATTACAGAAGGAGGGAACTGAGAGTGGCAGCAGGGGTCAGATGAGCAACTCTGAGGCATCCGATGGAGGAGGCATTGCAGAGTCAGAGCTGGGGTTGTCTCGCTCAGTGTAGAGCAGCCCTGAAGAGAGCCACACATGAGTATGCATGTAGACGTGCGTACACTCTCGTGCACATGCATTTCTCACTTGCACGTTCCTCACTTTCCTACCTCATGTCCTACTCATGCTGAATATCAAGGACTACAAAAACACTCTGAGACCTTCTAGGTAAATTGAGACTTCATCACCACCAACCAACCTAAGAGAACCAGTGTTCTTGCTGCTAAGCCCAGGCAATCCTTTGCAGATGACAGAGAACAGATACTCAGCCAGAGGGGAGGGGCAGAACACAGGCTCTGAAATGCTCCCGCGAGGGGATTTATTGCATTATGGGGCTGTCACCCCAGGAGGCAGAAGACAGGATTATAGTCCTAAGTGTGACATATAACATGTTCTTGGAAATCCAGAAGTGAAATTTTAAGTAGAAACAGTAAATTGAGTGCAGAAAGATGGATGATAGAACTTATCTCATTTACAAGCCATTTCCAGATGGACTCCAAATGCTGGCTTTGTGCGCTACATCAGAAGACGCACTGGGGTGCTCATGTGCCTTGTAGTTTTGTTATGAATCCTGCACTGTGCTTGGGCTCTGGGCCTTGTCAGGAGGCTCAGAGCAACCCCAGGCTCCTTAGAGGGCAGACAGGCCGGGGAGGGGACACTCACAGATGCTCCTTCTGTTGCCCAGTTTAAGGGAAGGAGGACGGGGTCTCAGGCCAGGGCTGGGGCATGAGGGCCCGGTCTTCCTTGGAAGGAAAACAGCCTGTTGATGCCTAGAGTTTGGGCTTTTCACTTTCAAAACTATAAGTTAATCAAGTTTCCCTACTTAAACCACTAACCTGTGGTAATCAGCTAAACGATAGGAAAAGTACACATTACCACAGGAAATACTATACAACTCACTACAAACAATAGATAGTTGTAAAGTTAAAAACACAACTGATTGTGCGTTAGAAGAGTAACAGCAAGCTCATCACAGCACTGTTAGGGGCCTGTGCACAGCTGTGAAGGTCACGGCTCCAGGATCAGTGGCTCCAGGTGCCAGCCTTGATGAGCCGGTGTGGCACAGGGACAAAGTTCCTAGCCAGAGTCCTCTCTTCTCTTCTACAGCTTCCCAGTATCCACCGTCTGGCTTTTCCTTTCTCCCCTCTTCACCAGTGGTCTCCCTTTACCCGCCAGCATTGCTCAAAGCCGCTAAATCCCCCCACAGCAGATGCAGACTGCGGAGGAGGCCTACCCATCACTGCCTCCTGGTTTGAAGGAAACGCTTCAGTGAACTTCCCCTCAGGCCTCCCTGTGGTTTCTCCAGAGCAGGAAGTTTTCACTAGCCAGGGAGTGGCTTCGGAGGTGTTGCTTTTTAATACAAGTAAAGTGGCTTAGAAACCCATGGCCGACTGCTAGGAACAGTCTGTCCCGCTGCCTGTTTTTATATGGCCCACGAGCTGATGATATAATAAAAATCATATGTATATATATATATATATATATATATATATATATATAATTTTTTTTGAGACAGGGTCTTGCCATGTAGTTTAGGCTGGTCTTGAACTATGTAGCCCTTGGCCTCAAACTTGTGGTGATCCTCCTGCCTCACCTCCCGAGTGCTGGGATTATAGGTGTGTGCCCCTTCACCTGCTTCCATTTTTATATTTTTTAATGATTGGGAAAAAAAAAAAGAAAAATTTTTATGGTGCAAAAAACATGATAAAACTGCGCCAGTCCCTCGTGAGTTGCACTGGAGCCTGGCACGTGTGTTGAGGACCCGTGGCTGTGGCAGTTCTCCTGCCACTGAGCAGATACTGTGCCGGCACAGTTGGAAACAGTTACTGCTCTGTCCTGCACAGCAAAGTTTGCTGACCCTTTCAGCTGTTTGTGTTTATACCACTTGCAGTAGAACAGCTGGGCTTTTGTTGGACAACATGTGCAAGGGGGCCAGAGTTCTTTGCAGCTCTCAGCTTCTGTGTCCCTTGGTGGCCAGCTGGTCATCAAGAACAGAGGAGGGACCTCCAGCTCCAGGAACAAGGGCTCCTCCCCACAGACAACCAAGGTCCCCAAGGCCTTGAGGGCCCTGGAGAGCCCTCTAGGGGACATTGAAGGCCTGCATCTTGCTTTGTATCCCCAATGTTGGGAAGTGTTGCCCCACACCCACACCAAGAGGAATGCTTTTCACACTGGGATGATTCTTTTTTTTTGGTGGTGGTACCGGGGATCAAACTCAGGACCCTGTGCTTGCCAGGTAAGTGCTTATTCCACTGAGCTATATCCCCAGCCCAACACACTGGGATGATTCTGCAGCCAGATCCCAGGGAGTGGATCACTGGGAAGGCTCCTCTTGGGGGTTTGTTCTCCTTTGTGAGGGCCCCAAAGTGGAGTTGGGAGCTGTGAGTCTCTGCCCACGGAGCAGGTTGCAGGCTTGCTGACTCCAATGCAGAGAAAGGACTTCCTGGATGGGACAGGAGTAAGGCATAAGGGTTCCCAGGCAGAACTGGGCAAGTGCACACTCAAGGGACCAGGAGCAGGCCCTGGGGCAGAGTGGCCACCAGAAGCCTTGAGCTGGGTGTATTTGTAGGGACTTGTGGTGTTCCTCAGATGGATCATCCTGGATGTGTGCTCTAGTTCTGGCAGGTTCTGCCCAGTTGCTGGGCTATGTTAAGATGCAAACTATGTGTGTTTGAAGCAGAGAGTGTGGTCCCCCTAACAATGGCTCCTGAGGATGGGAGCATGGGGGTACAGTATTCAGGGAACAGGCCATGGCTGAGTCCAGGGTACTGGCTCAGTGTCATTAAGGCCCTTAGGAATTTTTTTGGGAAGGGAGAAAAAGAAGCTTGAATAACTTTAGTGTCTAGAAGCTGCAGTTTTTCTTGAAAAGTTCAATTTTCATATCACAATTCTCCTGGTCTGCTTTCTGTCCATCTTTGCCACTTCTCCATCTTCTGTCCCACCTAAATCCCATCCTGTGGGAAACAGTGCCAGGGCCACAGCCCAGCTGGGGGTTTGCATGCAGCATGCAGGTTCTGTGCTCCGTCGTGAGCACCGTCGTCAAGCCTGGTGGTTTTGAGGGCAAGAGCATGGTTTTCAAACTTGTGTTGTGCTTTCAATTAAAATATAATCTGCTGTGCAAAAATATTATGTAAAAACTAAAGGCTAAAATAAAAATAGAGGCTTCTGTTTGTTTACGTTCTTTGAAATTTTGTAATTATTAATTCAAGGTTTCCATCAACTTGAATGAACTACTATGTCTCTATTTCCTCCTAAAAAGGCAAATATCAACAGCACCTTAGGGGGCCCCTGAGATGACTAGAAATCACAAGCATTTTTTGCATTAAAGTGGCTGCAGCCCTCTCAAAATGTTGCTTACATTGGTCCTCATTTGAAATAATGGCAGGTAAGTGATAGGCCCTGGGAATTGTGATTTAAAGCACCATTAAGAAGCATTTGTTTGATGGCACATATTTGCTCCTTTTTGACATTTTGCTAATGTTTCATTATGAATGGTTTCATTTTTTATTGTACATGTCAGAACTGGTGCATTCATTAATTAACCTGAAAGGAGGCTCTGGTTGCTAGAGGGTCATGGTACAAACGCGTCTCATCCCTTACACACGAGCACAGATCACCATGTCTAGACACACAAATGTGTGAGAGAGGGACATTGCACAGTGGGGTGGTTACCTGGGGGTCTCTTATGGTTGGGACCCAAGATTCCCTCAAAAGGCTCCCCGTGGTTTTGCTTTGCATTTTTCTGATAACTAAAGTTACTGAGCATCTGTCCCCTCACTAGAAAAAGGTCTTTTCAGGTCCTTTGCCCATATTTTAATTGGGTGAGTTGTCTTCTTCTTATTTTCAATGCTTTCTTAGATATTCTAGAAATAAATTCCTTATCTGTTAATTATTGTATGTATTTTTGCCTCGTCTCCCATTCTGTTTGCTTTCTTTGAAGCACAAAAGTTTTTAACTTCAGCAATGTCCAATTTTTACTCGTGCTCTCAGTGTCATATCAGAAGTTGTTGCTTAGTCTCTGAACACCAAGATTTATACTGATATTTTCTCCTAAGGCATTTCTAGTTTTACCTTTTCTGCTTAGTTTTAAAAGCTATTTTGCCTTAATTTTTGTACATGGTGTGAGGTAGAGGTCTCAGTGTCACTTGCTGAAGAACATAGTCCTTCCCCTTTCATTGTATGGCACCCTTGTGGAAATCAATTAACCATAAAGGGATTATTTCCATATTCTCTGTTCTGTTCCATTGACCTGTGTCTATCTTTACGCCCACACCATACCATTTTTCTTGCTATAGCTTTGTAATAAATTTTGAAATCAGAAGTATGGTTCCTCTTGCTTTGCTCTTCTTTTCCAAGATAGTCTTGGCTTTTCACAGTCTCTTGGATTTCCCTGTGAACAACAGGATCAATTGGCAAATTTCTGCAAAGTCAGCAGAGATTTGTTAGTGACCACAGTGAACCTGTGGGTCAGTTTTGGAAGCCTTGTTACCGCCACTATATTGTCTCTTGACCCCTGATCGTAGTATTTATTTATATCTTCTTAAATTTCATTCAACAATATCTTATGGCTTTCAAAGTATATATTTTACACTGTTTTTTTGTCTTTTTGAGACAGGGTTTCATTATGCAGCTCAGGCTGGCCTTGAGCTCACTTTGTAGCCCAGGCTGGTCTTGAACTTGCAGTGATCCTTCTGCCTCAGCCTCCTGAGTGCTGGGATTACATGCATGCACCACCACACCTGGCAATGTTTTACATTTCTATTAAGTTTATACTTAGTATTTTCTTCCTTTTGATATTATTATAGTGGATTTTAAAAAATGTTCAATTTGTACAGTTGTTGCGCTGAAATACAATTGATTTTTTTGTATATCAGTCTTACATTCTGCAACTGCTAAACTCATTTGTCAGTTTCTTAACAGTTTCTCTGGTACAGTACTGAGCAGAAGTGGGAACAGCCGCTGTCCTTTATGTGTTCATGGCCTTAGAGGGAAGCTTCCAGGTGCATTTGTTAAATGTGTGCTTAGCTATGGGTGTTTGATACCTGCAACATTATTTCCTGTTACAGAGGAGGGACCAATAAAGGATTGTTCATGTTCACCTTGTTTCTTGAAGCAAGCCTGAGTGAGTGCCAAAGTTTAGTAAAATATTTGCTTTGCTATATAGAGATGCAGTTGTTTATTGAATAATGTTTTCTCAGCTGACATTTATTTTTATAACAATGGATTTATGTATTGCTGCACAGCTGCGCAGAATGAATCCTCAGGTCTGCACCTTGGTATTGTTATGCTTGTAAGCAGGGGAGGTATGGAATCCCCTTCTGCCTGTGGAATCTTCCTCAGGTCGCTCTCAACAGCACCTGTGTACTTCTAATACTAGTGGTTGAAGGCTGTGCACTGCCAGGTTGTGGGTCCAAGATTTTCTCCAGACTGTAACACGAACTCTGCTGAAAATCCTGCCTTGATGGATGGATCGGAAGGACTGAGGCTTCTCACCAGGAGGGACCCCTATATGTCTGACTCACTTCTGTGTTTCAAGAAAGGTGACAGTTGCTGTATGTGCACCTCCTGCTTAAGTTTCACACAATTCTGTGTATTAGGCATCCTAGCTCCACAGGGGAACCGGGTGAAGGGGAAACCCATAGATTTAAGAAACTTAGCCAGATTAACTGGTATGTAGCATCACTGGGGTCCAGATGTGCTCCCTGCCATAGCTCTGTTGCCCAAGCGGGTTGGTGAATGGTAGTTCACCTGTGACCTGGGGAGTTGCTCACTGTCCCTGGCTCTCAACCTCCTCATCCAGGAAGTGAGGAAATCAACACTGAAGCCTGGGACAGGTGGGGACCCAGCAAGGACACACTGCCCTGGGTTCTTCAATTGTTCCCTGTGCCTCCTTGGTCCTGGAAGTTTTCTACAGTTGCTTGTAATAGCTGTTGAAAATGCTTGGTTGGTTCAAATTTAACCCAACAGTGAGTCAGGAACCATGCTGGGTGTGCAACCCACTAGTGGCTGAATCCAAAATCTAGGGAAGTGTGTGTTTTCTTTTAAGCTAAAATTTGTTGAGAGTTTACTATGGCAACTGTCCTAAATGCTTCACATGCATAACTCAGTCTACAGTAATGAGTGCTTTGTTACAATTTCTATTACACAAGTGAGAAAAGTGAGGCAAAGAAAGGCCAGGTTACTTGTTAAAGCTTAAAAACAACAACTTGTTAATGGTGCAGCTGAGACTCAGCTCCAGCCAGCTGGCTGCAAAGTCCACATTCTTAATTATACCCGGGGCCCTGAAATCTTGAAACCTGGGCTTAACTAGTTGGCAAAGAAAACGTTCTGGGAGGGCCACAAAGAGACATCCTCACCATTCTCCATGGGTTCCTGGGACTGCCTCTGACCCTGAGATGCTGTGAGGTAGACGAGGACACTAGTGCATAGGATCTCTGCCTCACTCCCAGGAAGCTAGATCTTAAGTGTAGCCGAGAGAGCAGTGTGCATAGGACAACTTGTGAGGCAGGCAGAGGTGGCGAATGCTGAGGAGGGGATGGGAAGTGTTATCTGTGAAAGTCCACAGCTATCAGCTCTGGCTTGTTGACTCAGAAACACTGAGCTGAAGGCCAGCTTGTCAACAGGGACCTGCAAGAAGAGAAAGACTTGGGCTGGTAGAGTCCAGGGCTTCCTGGCAGGGGAAGGGACAAAAGATAGGATGAGCAGAGCCTCCCTTTCCAGGACCTTTCTGCATGCCCAGGACCAGGGTCCCTGAGGCTGCAAGAGTGGGGTGCAGGCAGCCTGTGGGTGTGAATTCCTGTGTGTGACTCCAGGATGGAGGCATAGGATAAGCACTTAAGAAAGTGGAGGGGATGGTGCTGGGGCTTCTTCTGTGGGTGCTGAGCAGCAGGGGATATCAGAGGACCCATATAGCTTTGGCCGGGTAAGAGTGGAAGGGCAGTGGCATGGCCCATGGTCTTCACCAGGGCATGGGGGGGGTGCGAGACTTTGATGAAATCCAAGGGTCAAGGAGAAGGAAGCAAAGACAAATGTGTGTTGTCCAGAGTTGACACAGAGTGACATTGGGTTGGGGCTTACTCCTAGGACATCTTTAAGTCATCAACTAGTGGGGCACACAAAAGCCATGAGGACTTGGGGTAGAAACTCAGGAGTGGCCTCCGTCATGGACAAGAGAGTCGGGTGGAGGCACTCACAGGAGGGCAGGCAAGGACCAGTGCACTCAGGCATGGAAGGAGAGGCGTTGAGGATGGTGGGATCCAGACCGCAAAGGGCAGGCACATCTGGAGGTGAAGGCAGACACAAGCCCCTGGGGTCAGTGTCAGGATACTTGAGGAAAAGGGCCAGCTAGGGAGCCCATGGGAGGGGCGGTCAGGAGGGACAGAGCAGCGGGAGGCAGAGTTGCCCACATGCAGACAGGGCTGGGCCACAGGGGTGGAGGTTGGGGACACTCAGCAGGGGAGGGTAGTTTCAAACATGCCAAACAGCGTTGGCAGGACAGGAAACTGAGGTGGAGGTTGCAGCCCTCCCATCTTTAGTCACGCACAGGATCCGCTCTGGTGGGGCGGGCCTCACATTCTAGGCAGCACTGCCTTCCCCACACTGTCTCTGGGGCCTTTTGCACAGGCCCACTGCCTCAGGCCTCTGTTCTGGGCACAAGGAGACCGAAAAGCCAAGCCCAGTGGCGGTGGGCAGGCCAGACAGCCTCCAAGCTCCTGCCCTCCACCGCAGGCCGTGAGCAAGACTTGGATCTGGACTCTTGCTCAGTCCTTAGGCTAGTGGGCTCAGCAGGGACACCTGTTTAACGTCATGTATCCTTGGTACCGACCGACTGACCCACCGCCGCATGCACACTGCCCTGGGCTCTGCAGTGTTACTGGGCCTGCCCTGCCTTGTGTCCTCCACCCCGGAGGGTCTCCACTTTGGGCACCTTGGCAGCACCACCGGAGCCCGCCCGCTCGCCCACCAGCTGGGCTGCGCCGCTGGGGCTCCACCGCTTGGCTGCGGCAGGCGGGAGTGGACGGCCCGCGCCCTCCGCGTCCTGGAGCCGGGGTCCGCGTGCCTCTCCCGGTGCCTCCTGCACTCCTCCACCCTACCCACGTCCTCAGGAGCCTGGTCTGGCGTTCGACAGCGTCTCCTGCTGGTGCATGGTCAGAGTGGTCGCGGCCGAGAGCGTGCTGGATGTTTTTAAAATTCGCCCACCACTCTCCGCCCTCCGCATTCTTGTCGCGTGAATAAGCGGATAAGGTTGAAAGTGACATCCCTCCCGAAGCCACCCGGGGCCCCTCCCAGGCCTTTGATCAGACAAGTGCCCCTTGCTCACCGCGTTTTCACAGATGGAGTGCCCCCAGGATACTGATGGTGGGTTCCCTGCGGGGCGCGCGGTCCACCACGCTGGGGGCATTGGTGCAAAGTCCCTCTGTGCAGCTGGACGGCGAGCAGCCGGACATCTACGCGGCGATACACCTACCACCTCTCCCACGAGAGGGCGCGGGGTTTGGCAGCGCCCACCTAGGAGTTGGTTGGGGGAGATGGTGTCAGGCACCCCGAGGTCTCCAGCCCCATCCATGAACCCCCGCCTAGAACCCTGACCTGGACTGCAGCCGTCTCCTAGCAGCCCTGTCTTCGTGGGAATCTGTATCCTGCACAACAACCCACTCCCAGGGTCCTCTTGGTCTCCACCCTGCCCCCACGTCCCGCAGGTCAAGGTCAGGAGCCTCCCCGCCCCGCCCCGCCCCCTTTCCGGGTTCTTGAAATCGGGGTACCATTTATGGAGGGGGCGGAGCTTTAAGAGTCTCTGGAGGGTCTGAGAGCGGCGGACGGCGGTGTGGCACGGTTCCTACCTACTGCGCTCACCCGCGAGGATCTCCGGGCGCGAGAGTGGCGCTGGCGTCCCGGGAACCCAGCGATCCGAGGACGCTGCCCGGCCCTTCCCACTGCACTTCCTTCCTTTTCCCGAACGTCCAGGAGGGAGGGGGCCACGCGTTTATAAACGAGCCCAGCCGAGGGCAGAGCAGAGCTGCGTCTCCTTCAGGACCCACGCCGCGCCCTCCGCTCCGCCTCCGCCCGCGCCCTGGCCCCGCGCGGCATGCTCGGGGTGCTGCTCCTCTGTGTGCTGGCCCTGGCCAGCCTGGGGCTCCCGGCGCTCGCACACCCGCGGCCCAGCGGCGGTCAGTGCGTGGAGCGCGAGTGCTTCGCGCTCTTCCGCGGCCCCACGACCTTCGCCAACGCCAGCCTGGTTTGCCAGCGACTTCTCGGGCACCTGATGACCGTGCGCTCCACGGTGGCTGCAGAGGTTATCTCTCTGCTCCTTAGCGGCGACGGCGGTGCGAGCCCGCGCCTCTGGATCGGCCTGCAGCGCCCTCAGGGCTGCGGGGAGCACGCGCCGCTTGGGCCCCTGCGCGGCTTCCAGTGGGTGACGGGGGACAACCACACAAGCTACAGCAGGTGGGCGCGGCCCGACGGTGACGGCGACGGTGCGCCCCCCTGCGGCCCACTGTGCGTGGCTGTGTCGGTGGCAGCCACGGGGCCGAGCGACCCGGCCTGGGAGGCGCAGCCCTGCGACGCAGAGGCGGCCGGCTTCCTGTGCGAGCTGCACTTCGAGGCCTCCTGCGTGCCTCTGGCGGTGGAGGCCGGTGGGAGCCGCGTCTCTGTCACCTATAACACCCCGTTCGGGGCGCAAGGCGCAGACTTCCAGGCGCTGCCCGTGGGCAGCTCGGCGACGGTGGCCGCACTCGGGTTGCAGCTGGAGTGCGCCGCGCCGCCTGCGGCTATGGAAGGGCACTGGGGGCGCGAGGCACCTGGTGCCTGGGACTGCGCAGTGGAGAACGGTGGGTGCGAGCATGTGTGCCACCAGAGCGCGGGGGCTCCGAGCTGTGTCTGCCCACCCGAGGCCACGCTGCAAGCAGATGGGCGCTCCTGCACCGGCCCAGCTGCGCACGCGTGCAGTCACAGCCTTTGCGAGCAGTTCTGCGTGAACGATTCCACCGTGCCAGGCTCCTACGCCTGTATGTGCATCGCAGGCTACAAGCTGGCAGCTGACCAGCACTCATGCGAGGACGTGGACGACTGCACACAGGTGCCTGGCCTGTGCCAGCAGCGCTGTGTCAACACCATCGGTGGCTTCAAGTGCCTCTGCTATGAGGGCTACGAGATGGTAGACGGCGAGTGCGTGGAGTTGCTGGACCCCTGCTTCGGGTCGGACTGTGAGTACCAGTGCCAGCCCGTGGGCACGGACAAGTTCGAATGTATCTGTGCTGAAGGCTTCATGCCCATCCCAGAGAACCCGCACCGCTGCCAGCTGTTCTGCAACGAGACTGAGTGCCCTGCTGACTGCGACCCCCACACCCCTACTGTTTGCTACTGCCCAGAAGGCTTCATTCTGGATGTGGGTAGCATGTGCGTGGACATTGATGAGTGCGATCAAGGCTACTGTGGTGAGCACCAGTGCCACAACTCACCGGGAGCCTACAAGTGCATCTGTGGGCCTGGGTCCCCCTTCGAGGGCCAGGAGAGCCTTGACTGTGACATCAAACCCAGCCGGAAGACGAAAGAGGAGAGCATCCTGGAGGAGGAAGGCTCCGGGGAGTATTCCGCCAGCCCCACGCCAAGCCCCACTCTGAGGACTCCGCCTGCAGGGCCGGTGCATTCTGTCGTGCTCATAGGCACTTCCATCTCCACCCTGTGTCTCGTGGTGGCGCTTTCAGCACTCCTTTGCCACCTGCGCAAGAAGCGGGGCTTGGCCCGTGGGGAGATGGAATACAAGTGCACGTCCCCCAGCAAAGCTGTGGCCCTGCAGAAGCTTTGAGGTCCCACAGCGCGCAGGGCGCCCTCCCTCCTCCCTGCCCCTCTGCTCGCTCCCTGGCTACTCAGAAACACCCTGACTGGCACATTGAGAAGACCCTCCCTGTCCTCTGCCTGGGATCCCCGAAGGGGTGAAGCTGCCTCATTGAGGCAGAGTGCACATTTACTGTGAGGATAGCCTGCCAAGTGGCCCAGCCCTGCATGGGTGCAGGAAGGGTGAGCACTGCTGGTCCTTAGCTTTGAGGGCAGACTCCTACTACATGTAGGGCTGGTGACAAACGAGATATTTATTTTTTTAAGTATTTAGCTTCTCGCCTCTTTCCTTTCCTCCCCTTTACCTGTCTGTCTGCGAAGCTCACTTCACATGCCCCCCCACACTTTGGTGCATCTGACGCTCTCTGCCTATGCTCGACCTTCTTCTTGGCTCTTAACTGTCTATCCAAGCAGAACTGCTACGTGAGACAGAAACAAACATGCTAAAAACAAAAACAATTGCACATTTCCTTTTTCCCTAGTTCTGCTAATTTATTTATCCTGAAATTTCATGCTTCCAGAGCAAAGTAGTTTTAAGAGAGTTTAATAGGTGATCATTAAATTAATGTTGCTGGACTGTCATAGAAATGATACCCATGGAATTGTCTTCTCTCTTTTTTTTAAATAACAAGTCTGAGTTTTATTCTTGTTTTGATTTGAATGACAAAACAGTAATTATTGTTGAGTGTCTTAGGCAGTTTCCTTTATCAGTTTGGTTTTGGCAGTATTGAAATGTTCTGATGCTTGCTCTAGGTTGAGAGAGAAGCAACGCCAGGAGAGGGGCCAAGGTTTCAAGCTGTTTCAAGCTGCCTGCTTCAGACCAGTTGGACTCTCAGCTGCTTCTTACTTACTCATTTGTGCTCCAAAATAAAAGCCCTCCCCCTTCCCAGGGGACTTGGAGCTGGAGAATGGGCCCTCAGGGGCTTCCTTACTGTGGCCTTGAATGTCTCCTGCTTTGAGGGAACCTGCCAGCCCTGGCCACCGGTGTGTGGTCCCTGGCCAGGGTCGGAGCCCCCATGGGAGTGGGAGAGGTTGGGAGAATCCTGGGCTCCACCCCGTCCAGCTCCCCAGAAACTGCAGGGGCTCCTCTGTGCAGTCACTTGAGGACAGTTGTTTTAGACAGTTTCCAGCTTTCTGGAAAACATTAAGTATGGGTCAGTAATAAGTAGTGGGCCTAGCCAGGCCCTCAATTCTCAAGAAACTGAGGAATTTTCATTGTATAGCTTTGTTCTCTGGTAGAAAAGATTAGGTACACACCACTGGACTCCGCCACAGGGTCAAGAAGGGCCGTGGTTGGAGTAAGCTAGGCATGAGTCATGCTCCAGTGAATGGAAAAACTGTATCATTTAAGTGTATCTTTGTAAGGCAAAGGTTTTCCTCTACTGTGTTGTAAACTCAGCACATTTGTACATATTATTTATTGGAGTTAAACTAGAACACAGGCAAAACCCTTGCTTATGATGTCACTTGTACAAAATAAACAAATTACAGTGTGCTCACATGTGCGTTCACCTTTTCTCTGCCTCCTCATTCTGCGTCCTCTGGTGGGGCTCAGGAGCCACCATGCCCCTGGCTGCTGTGTACATTGCTGCCGGGCCAGTGCTCCGGGTACCATCTCTAAGTTGCATATCTTTCCAGAGGAGACAGTTTTCAGCAGAGAGGGAGTTCCTGTTATCTTTGTGTGTGCAAATATTTTTCTTTCCATAACCATGACAACTTCATTCATGCTGACTTGTGTCTACAGGTTCCCAAGTACATCCCGGGCCATTTGTCAGGATGCACGAGAGGCACAGTCCTTCCTGGGCTGCCACTGGAGGGGACCAAGCTTGAAGGTCCCCAAGGCCTGGGGCTCACTGTTGAGCAGCTGTCTCTAGACACCTCCAGGCCTCCTGCAGTATCTCGCCATCCTCCTGCCTGTCTTCAGAACTCGGGTCTCTTGACCCTTTACCCAGAGTGGAGCAGGCTGACTTTCACAGGCAGGGCTAGGAATGTTTCCATAAAGCAGATGGGAGAAAAGCAGCTTGGTGAAATATTCAAATGTGTTTGTGCACCCAGAGGAGGCAAAGTCCTCATTGTCCAGTTGAGCAGATGCTATGGGATGGGAGAAGGCAGATGCTGGAGACTGTGGCAGCGCCTGGGGGGAGGTGGACGGGTTTGCGGGGTGTGTGCGGGGCAGGGACACTGCTGTGCCTGGTAGTTGGCGGAGGAGCAAGTGGGGCAGTGTGAAGGACACACTCAGGGACAGGGCTGATCGGGGCAGACCAGTGATGCTGGGAGCTGCAGGGGTGGCATGATGCCTCCAGTGGGGCCTTGAGTTTTGGCAGGGGAATGCTGGGACCCTGGTTGTTTGGGATGGTGGCAGCCACGTGTAATTCACATGCCCCTTGGAGCAGAAGCCTGGGGGTTCCCTGGCAAGCACTATGCAGGGCTCACTTCACAGACACTTGTGCTTGACTCCAGCCTCATATGTGCTGGTCATGTGACCGCAGGTACCATGTGACTCCTTGAAGCCTATGAAACAGGATGCTAGCATGTTGTCCCACATGCTGCCATGAGGGATGAATAGCACTTGGTAGGTGCATACTTTTGCCGGTGTTCCAATGAATTTCAGCTCCATAGTGAGTGAAGATGTCAGGTTGGAACCCAAGTGTTCCTTGGACAATACCAAGGCTATGCAGGAGGTAGGAAGTGCCCTTCCAAAGCAAGGTGGAGTGCCCAGGATGGGACAGCACCAGCCCTAGGGCATCTGTGATGCTGAGATTTATAGGAGGGAGGGATTTGTATGGGGTGAGAAATGCCCTTTACTAACAGTGAAATCCAGCCTCAGACACGCTGGTCTACACTCTGTTCTTAGAACGTCTTAGATATAGGGGTTTGGGGCTCCTCTGTTTCCTCAGGAGACACAGAGGAGAAGGAGGGACATCCCTGCACGCTCGGCACTGGAGGGGAAGCTGGCAGCAGGCCAGGCCAAGCTCAGGGCTCAGGTGCTGATCCGGGCGAAGGAGATACTGGGTTTGGTGGTGTGGTGGGGACAGAATGTGGAGAGGGTACCCTGCTTCTGGCTTCTTGGGGCTCCTGTTGATCTTGTGTTAAGTGGGGTGCCTTATTATGTTGGTGAGGATAAACTTAGGCTACAAAGAATATAAAAAAACAGATTTCGTCTAGGTGGTAGCTCGGCAGGGACCCACAACACATTGCCTGACCTCTGCAGCATTTCTCCAGAGTAACCCAGGTCCGCCATCTCCTTTCCCAGGCTCCTGCCTCTGCAGGCGCCTGCCTGGCCGCCAGCTTTCCCTCTGTTCCAAGTGGGTCTTTCCTCCTTTGTTTCTGGTCTGCAGCCTCAGATGTAGGCAAATAACTGATTTCCTCTCACAAGAGAAACTAAATATTGTTTTAACATCAGATTTGAGCAGAATCAGAGCCCTTGCAGCATGTTTTGAAAGCATGATTGCAAAAGACCGAAAGGCCCTGGGGAAGCATTTGCCCAGGTTCAGGCCTGCGGCAGAAGCGGAGCCTTCAGGGTCCAACCAGAGACTGTAGGACTCAGAGGCAGGGTCTGGTAAGGGTGCTACCCAGCCGGTGCTGACTGGCCAGGCCTTTCCTCAAACATCAGCATGAAAGAAATTGCCAGTTAAAGTAGGATATTTCAAAACTGGTGTTATCCTTCTGTGGAAACCTGCTTCCTGTCTGTGTCTTCCACCGTGGCCTCTCTCTCCAGCATGGCCCTCCTCAGATCCCTGCCAGGGTGCCCCAGCCACCCACCTCTGCTCAGCCAGAGCAGAAGGAGGAGGGCGCTGCAGCACATGTTAATTCTCCATTCCTGCACTGCTTGGCATGGGTCTCCTGGAGAACAGGGCCTCTACCCTTAGAGCACCCCTTTAGTACATGCACTTGGAAATCGTTGTATGAACCACAAGCACCATTTATTGGTGATTCTTTGCCTGACTGGACTCTGTCCTCTCCTATCTTTGCTCTCCTCCTAAGAAGAGGCTCCAGGCAACTTGTACCAGCCTCTGGGCCGGAAAGGCTGAAGAGGCTGCAAGCGAGCCTGGGCTGTTTAGTTTGTCTGGGACCCTCTCAGGCAATGGATGCAACCATATAAACATGAAACCAAAGCAGAGGGGGTGGCTCCAGCCCAGCAGCAAGCCATGCCCAGGCCTGTGTGCCCCAGAGAGACTCGGGTCTCTGCGGAGCACATTTTGAGGAGCATCTGCTGCTTGGCTGGTGGGAAGGAGCAGAGTCCTCACTGGGAGGGGGGCACTGTAGTCTCTCTCCAGGGTACAGAGTGAAGATCACAGACCACTACAAAGTCAGCCACTTGCTGGGAATACACAAATCCCCAGGTGACCAAGCAGGTGGCTCACTGCCTTGCTGCTTGGCACAGGGACAACTGAGCTAGTGAGATGGGGTGGCTTAGAAATTATTCCCCAGGGAGAGCTGGTCCCAGGAGCCTGGCCATCAATCCTTCTCTGGGATGGTGGCCTGCAGCCATGCACGGCCCCACCTGCCTGGAGAACCTTGAGGTGACCTCCTGGCAGCCAGGGGGATGGGTCCAGGTCTCATGCTGGTAGAGGACAGCACTGGAACAGGGCTGCCAGTTGCTGTAGGAGGATAGAGGTAACCTTTCAGAGGGGTGAGGGTGGCTGACTGTCTTCCTCCGGCTGTGGGGTGAGGGTGCAGGTGTGATTGCTGTGTGCAGTACAGCAGCTGACCCCAAACCCTGGCCCAGTTCCTGCTCCCGAATGGGACACAGGTCAAATGCACGAGACACAGGAGAGAGTGCTAACTTCATCCTGACTCTGACCAGATGATCTCAAATGCATGGCCTGAACTGACCCTTGGTGGATATTTGTGCTCAGGACAGACTTGTGAGGGGGAAAGCAGCTTCTATCCACACGGGGCAGAGTGGACAAGCCTGGTATGGCTCAGTGAGAGCACCTGTGGCATGCAGGGGCTTGGTCCATGCCCAGCCCTCAGAGGACAATGAAAATAAACCGAAACAAATAAGCAAACGAAGCAGCGTATAACTCAGCTCTCATGTGGGGGCCATAGGGCTTGTCTGGCCAGCAAGACCCTGGGGTACTCTAACTATGGGGCTTTCTATCTTCAGGTGTCCATGACCAAGTCTTGTGGCTGCTTGTGAGTCTATTTTAATTTCTAACTGAAGAGGAGTTGAAGCTTGGTAAGCAGCAGGGTCGCTTCCAAGTGGCTGAAGTCCTGTCTCCAAAACCTTCGGGCAGGTGAGAGGATGGGTGATGGGACGTGACCCCACTTGCCCTTGCATGGAAGAGACCTCCCTGAGCCCACAAGACCAACATGCCTGAGGGCTTAGGGTGCCCACTTGCTGGGGCTGTCCAGGAGGCCCAAGCAGGCCTGGGACAGGGAGCCTGTGTCAGACATAGACTCTGGTGCCCACGCCTTGGAGCCTGGACAATGTACTCTGGCAGCTTCCAGGTTCTTCCTTCAGCCTGGCCTCGTGGCCTTGTACAAAGAGGACAAGCAGGAGGGCAAGAAGCCAGGTTTGCCTGGCCCTTCTGCCCCCCCAGAAGTGTGAGCAGGCTGCTAAGCCATGCAGGCCACTAAGCAGGGCCCCTGGTGACCCTCAGACCTGAGGGCTGCCGGCTCAGCCCTGAGCCCTGCACTCTGCGCCTGCCTACTCCTCAGAGTGGCAGAAGGACAGCAGGAGTGCAAGTGTCCTGGGCACTCCTTCTCCCTGTAGGACTGTGCTGGCCCCTCGGAGCCATGGGTGAGGCCATGAGAGAAGTGCACACGGGAGACAAACGGGGAGAGCTGCTCTGCACCGTGACATCTGCTGCATGCTGAGAAAATGGCAACTGACATAGGGGGTAAAGGAAGGTGCATTCTACAGTAAATTGAGCCTAGGTCCTCACTTCTTAGACCGCAGCTGCAGAGAATTTAAGTTCATCTGGGCCTTTTGTGTCTGCAGAGCAATACAAACTCAGGGCTGCATCTGCTCCTACATTATGTGCTGGGCTCAGGAGTGGCCCTGGTGCCCACGCTGGTCTTGGGTGTCAGCAGGGCAGCCACCCGTGCAGCTCTTTGAATTAGAGTTAAACTTGAGGAGAGCTTGAGTTTAGTTCTTCAGCACACTAGCTATGTCCCACACACATGAGAGTTGTGAGAGGCTGTGGCCCTGAACGACTGGATGGCCCGAGAGAATTCCCTGCATTGGAAAGTGGCCCTCCAGTTCGAGGGAAGAGCTAAAGCCTGCGTTCCACTCGGCCGGGGCCAAACTCAGCCATGCTGCACACCTTCAGAGCCTCACTGGCTCTTCCTCCTCCTGGGCAGATCTCTGACTCTCTTGGGCTGCATTATAAGTGTACTCAGGTGCCCAAGTTGGTTTCCTTCCTAGAACCTGGGATTTCTTTCTTTCTTTTTCTTTTTTAAAGACAAAAGAATGGAGACATATAAACCAGAATAACACAAGAACAATACAGGACATACAAAATTATAGAGAAGATAGTAGGGAATTAGCACTAGATACTGTATTACATAATGTTATCTTGGCATTTGTTAACACAAAAACAATAAAGGAAATACCAAATTATAGAGAAGATAGTAGGGAATTAACACTGGATACTGTATTACATGTTATCTTCACATTTGTTACTCAGTTACACAGATGATGGCTCATTCAATTAATCAATTTTCTCCACCCTCATCTCTGTTGTTCTATCACCCAATCAGTCATCTTCCCTCTGATAATAACTGTACTTTTTGGTTTATTTATTCCCTCGGGCTCTCACACTGGGAAGAGACATGGCTGCTTCAAACTATGCTATAACAAAAATGTTTGTACACAAATTGCTATGGCAGGAGGTGGAAAAGCACCCATCCTCAAAGATGGTAGATAGGCAGGCAACCATAACCTGGGATTTCTTTAGGAGTGTGCATGGTCCAAGTTCTGGTCAATGAGGCTTGTGAGGAGATTTGAGGGGCAAATTCTAGGAAAGGTTTTGCCTAATGGAGACGTGATGCTTGGAGATGCTGCAGCCACCTTGTGACTCTGAGGTATAAGTAAGCCCTGTCTGTGGTGACCAACATGCCGATGAAGTTGGGCAGCAAGGAAAGCCTGGGTGATGCATAGCAGTGAGAGTCCCTGTGGTGGCCAACTTGAGTGCTGCCTCCCCTTTCGATGGGAGATGATGGAGATTTTTGTTACCTTGCCTTTAGTTGTGTTTGTTCTTGCAGCCAAATACTCTGACCTGCTCCAGAGGTGACTGGGGGGAGCTGGAGTGGCTGTCAGCCTTTGGAACCCTGGACAGCAAACCCACAGCCTCTGCCAGAGGACAGATTATCTTTGCTGCTGTCATCAGAAAACAAACCTCCAGCACCCCAGGGAAGTGCTGTCTATGCTTCTGCAGGATGCTGCTGTGCAAACTTCCAATAACCAGTGCTCAGCCAGAGATGTGCAGAACAGGAGGGCAGGGAGCCCTGTGTCCCAGCACCAGGATAAAGGGAAATGGTAGCACTCACTCTGTCCTTCTGGGAGCTCAAGGGTAAGGACAGGGAGACAGCTTTAGGAATGACTCATTCAACAAACACCACATAGCCAGCAATGTCATCTTAGGGGCATACTCTCCAGAATCTTATACATCGCTTTGATTAAAAACCACCCAACAGGACTAAGACAACACCAGAAAAAACTGTCCTGTGACAAAGATATTTAATCAGATATCTGCGTGTTCTGAACACTTAGAGAGCTGGGCTTCCATGGGCCCCCAGTCAGTCCAGAATGGTGCTTGTGCCTCCATTATTGCCCCTGGCTATGGCTGAAGCACTTTGAAGAGCAGCAGAGTCCTCTGGATTGGCAGAGAACATGATGTTTGTGTACATCCTCTCAGAAGCACAGAGAGTTGTACAAGCAACCTCCAGCTACAGAAGGGCAGCTTGGGAGGGGCTCCAGGGAGGAGCAGTGCTCATAGGTAGAACACTGTGACATTTTAAAACACACGCCTGTGCCAGCACCAGTGAGGCTGAGGCAGGCAGACTGCTGAGTTTGAGGCCAGCCTGGGCTACATAAGGAGTTAGAGGCCAGCCTAGACTACAAGGTAAGACCCTGTCTCAAACAAACCAGCCAACCAGCAAGCAAATAAAATGAGAAAGTAAGTCAGGCTCAGCAGGCCCAGGATATGGAGCAGCCATGGGATTCCCCTGCCTTACTTGCAGGGTATAGCTGGGGAGCCAGAGCAGGAGGACAGGTCTTCGCTGGGATCTCTTCTTATCCTATCCACTGAGACGCCCAGTTCCTGATCACCCACCTTCAGAAAGAGGAATTCACACTCCATGCCAGACATATCGCCACCCTGCGTGATGCTCTGTGGCAGCTTTGCCCCTGCATTGTTCTCTCACAGTGAAACCAAGGAGCTAAGGGAGGTGAGAGCGCTGGCCCTGGTTTGGACAGGGCTGTAGTGGAGTGGGAAGTAGCAGAGGGCCCACAGGCGGTGCTGTCCCCAGCTTAGCACCCTCTGGACAGAACACTCTGTGGGGCAGGGGCTGCATCCCTGGCTTTGGTGCTGCTTGGCCCCTGCTGGCTCCCACTGTGTGGTACCTGGAGAGTAGGGATCCCATGGCTCCAGTGTCAGGCACCCCTCCTGGGCCAGGCTCCTTGTCCTCAGTGGTCCCGGACAGCACGCAGTCCAGCCAACTTCTGCCTTTGTCTTCCACAGGAGTCCCCATCCTGCCCCAACACACTCATCCTCCATCTCCAGCCACGCGACTGCGTCTGCACTGCGGTCCCAGCAGGACTTCCCACCTCCTTACCCAGTGCCCAGGGTGGGCCTGTGGTGGGCTCATTCATGCACGCATCCCTTCTGGGATGGGCCTAGCACACCAGGGCTGCAAGGATGGAAGAGAGCCTGGGCAGTGTCCCTGGAAGTGCGTGTGCTGCACCCCTGGTCTTGGGGAGGTGCTCTTGGGAGGAGCTATGACCTTTAGGAGGGGACCAAGAAGATGTCCTCCAGTCACAGGGGACCTGCCCTTGAAAGGCACTGTCAAGCCCCAGGTTCCCCTCTTCTTGGTACAAGATCTGACTGCTGGCTCTGACAACAGGAGCATCCACCAATACCACTGAGGCTGCCACCTGATGTGGCTTCTCAAACTCATCTCCATACGTGTTTTCTTTTTATAATGTCAATTGACTCAGGTATTTCATTATAGTGATGGAAGCTGACTAACACACCTGAGACCTTGAAGTCACCAGCAGAGTAAGAAAGGACTTTCTCAACTCAGAGAGAGAGCCCAACCAGGGCTCCTGAGGGTGGGGAGGAGCATCACGAAGATGTTTCCCTGGACCAGAGAAGGAGGTGGGTGGGAGTGTGGTGGGGCTATACCAAGACTCAGCAGCTTCTTGAGTGGCATCACATTGCCTGCCTGCTCTGTGCTCAGGGAGCCATACAGGCGAACATCAGACCCAGGGCAGATGGAGGGGAGGGGAGCATAGACTCTGCCTAAAGCTTGGCTGGGAAGATGGGCACAGAGCCATGTGCAGCTGTATGCAAGGCTGCTGATCTGGGCAAGGCTTGTCTTCTCAGCCTGCCCTGGGAGAGGTGTTTCCTCAGCACCAGAGCCATTCCCCAGAAGGTGGCAGCTCTTGTTTTAGTAGCAAAATTCATGCTAAAAAGAAATATTTGCTAAGGGGCTGATTAGACACTCACCATGCAGAAGCCCAAGCAGGGAGCAATCACTTTGCTTTAGAGCAACGATGCTTGGAACAGCCTGGGGTATGGGACAGTGCAGGGGCAAACTTAGGCCTTCCCTGGCTGGAGGCCTGAGGGCGGGCACAGGAGCTGAGGTTGGGAACTGGCACTTTTTATTGCTCCGTAGTGATGCTGGCACCAACCAAATGTATGAGCCTTGCTCTGGTAAATGAGGAAGAGGGTCTTGTGAAACCAAACCAAACCAAACCAAACCAAACCAAACCAAACCAAAGAAGGAAACCAAAGGAAGTCAAACCAAACCAAACCAACCATCCCTTGGGCTGACCCGCGTGGCAGGAGGCAAGTGAAGAGCTGGAGACACCCCAAAGCTCCAGCACACACCTTGGATTTTCTCGTCCCTGTGCAAATTCCCAGGCCCACTCCTTCACTGGTGCCGAGCTCCCTAGAGAGGGAGCAACACTGACCACACATTTGACGAACTCTCCAGGTCACAGGCTGGGGGACATGCTCTAGTTTAGCTCGAGTGTCCCCTAAAAGCTGCTCATCCAAGGCTGGGTCCGCAGGGGTGGAGGGTGGAGGACCTGCAGGATGTGAGACCTGGTGAGCACTTGCAGGGGTGATGCTGGGAGCCCTGACCCCACCCCTGCCATCCTACTCTCTGGAACCCCAAAACTGAGAGCCAAAATAAACCTGTTTTCCTTGGTCATTGTCTTGGGTATTTTGTTATAATGATGAAAACTTAAGGCAGGTTGGTTTAGGACAGATGAGCTAATGTGAATTTTCAATTTTCTTTATATTGTAAAGGTTTCTTAAAGGCTACAAGCTCTGTGATTTGAATGAGGTGATTTTTAAAATAGTGACAGAAGAGAAATGAAGACCTGGAGGTCGGTGGATGTTGGATGGTGGTCTGGGCCTCTTTGGTGGGCCTGAGAGACAGTGTTACTCCTAGGAGAAGAAACTTCAGCCTTTGTCTGTCTGGTGCTGTGATAAAAAAATATTACAGACCAGGTAATTCACAAAGAACAGAAGTTTGTTTCTGACCATTCTGGAACCCAGAAGTCTGAGATGAAGGAGTGGGGCTTTGCTGTGATGGGGGTGACACCCCCAAGATGGTGCCTCTGTGTCCTGCAAAGCTGAAGACACTGGGCCTTATGGGGAGGGAGGCAGAGGGGCGGAGTGAGGTGTTGCAGGGATGAATCCACTGGGGCCTTTGTGCTGCTCCTGAGGGGAGGGACCCCTGTGCATTCCACTGAGCTCCAGGGCACACTGCAAACCACCATGGACAGGACCTGCTTTGTCATTCTAAAGGCCAATGGGACTCTGGTTCCCAAAATGGGTCCCTGCAGCCTCAGCTGGGTGCCTTTCTCCTGACTCAGTGTGGGAAGACAGGATCCGAGTCCCTTCCTGTGCCCCTGAGGCACAGAGTAAACCTCTCTATCTCTCCCCCTCCTCTTGTGGATGTCCACCTGTCAGCTCTGCAGAGTCCAGGCAGAGTTCTGTGTCTTTTATGGAATAGAGATTTTCTAAAGTTGCAGTAATTTTATTAGTTGATATAACATTAGATGATTCAGATTGTTTGCTTAAAATGTATGCAAATGGAAAAGAGAATAACTTCCCAGCAGAGAGATCTGATGAAACTGCCTTTATTTATTTATTTATTTTTGCGGTACCCGGGATCAAACTCAGGACCTTGCACTTGCCAGGCAGGTGCTTATGCCACTGAACCACATCCCCAGCCTGAAACTGCATTTAAATCAAGTGTTGGAGCTCAGATGAGAACGCTGGAACACACTACTGTCTGTGACGTCCAGTGTGAGGCCCTGGTCAGCACGGAAATCGTGTGTGGTTTTGCTGTCTCACAAGCATAGCCTAAGTTGATTCCTGGGGGAGCACCAGAAAGTCAGCTGAGGTCCTGCGAAGTGTCTCACCAGCCCACTCTACACACCTAGGGCCAGGAGCACAGGGAAGAGCCTGGGTACCCGAGAAGGGACGATAGTGTGCTTGCATAGCCCAGCTGACACCAGCAGAGACAGCACTGCAGAGCATTATGGGGGAATGATGGCACGGCCCCAGCTCAGAGATCGGATCTCCACTATCATATTGCAGTTAGGGAGAGAATGTTCTAGTCCCTAACAGACAAACATCAGGGCAGGGCTGCGGCTCAATGCAATGTTTGTCTGGCTCAGGTGAAGTCCTAGGCTCCATCTCCAGCACCTCCAAAGGAAGAAAGAACAGAAAAGGCACAATAAAAACAGTTGAAATATTCAAGAGTACACAGAATGCCTGTGACTTACTTTCAAACAGATCAAACAGAAACACAGAATGACACTGGGTGAAGCATGAACAGGTAGATGGGCCTGGAAACAGGATTGGGAGTCTTTCAACAATTGCTACAATTTTTTTCCTATGGGAACTCACTTTAAAATGTCTGTACATACACAGAGTATTCAGGTTACTAGTACAGTTCTTTTTGAAATAGGATTATGAGTGGTATTTCTTTCTGTCTTTGAAAACTTTTTTTCTCCCCAGTATTCTGCAAAGAGCAGGCATTATCCATGGAAGTCTTTCTTTCATACGCACGGCAGGACTGCTGACCAACAGAGAGGCTAAAAGAGACACTGCTGTCCCCACGGGTGTCCTCCATCCCATGAACAATGTTATGGTTTGTGTCTGGATGTCTCCTCAAAGCTCACACAGTCATGGGTGGGCTTCTAGAGTTTTTGATTGATCCATGGTCCAATGCTGGGATTATGGATGTGAGAGCTATACCCATCCTGGGGTGGGCAGCCTGCATTCAATACAAGGGAGAGAGAGAGGTTTGCTCTCTGCTGCCCCTTCCCTTTTGCTTTTGCTGATTTGCTGTTTTTCACTGTCATGAACTGTTGTCCTCTTCCATGTGCCACTCTGCTTTGGAGCCAGAGGAGTATGAACTGAAACCGCCAGAAACTGTGAGCTAAATACACCTTTCTTTCCTTATTTTGGGTGTTGTCTCAGCAGCCAGGGAAAAGTAATCAAGATGCTCACTCTGGCCCTCAAGGCTTTGCGGTCACAGGAAGTTGGGGTGTCCTGAGGGCTTTGTTTCCCTTTCTTTTTGGTCAGGCTATGGTGTTATTCTTTTCCTTTTGTCCATACCTGCTCTTTCACAGGATTTGAAATCACTCAGAACCAGATGTATACACAGAACCGTGAGCACTTTGCCTGCAGCGTCCCTGGGGTGTGGTTCTGGATCTAGCAGGAAACCCAGTCTAAGGATGTTCTGTCCCCAGCACAGGACAGTGTCATGTTAGCCTTCGCTTCCAGGCAACCTAAGTGCATCCTCCTGACCCTTGACACCACCTCCAGACTACTAACACAGTATCACGGGGGTGCCATGGGAGCAGGTGTAAGACTGTATTGCAGGGAAAATGATGGGAAAAGTCTGTGCATGTTCAGTAGAGAAGCAATTTTCTTAATCATTTTCCAGCCACCCGAGGCTAAGCCCAGGGTGCAGGCTCCATGGACTTACAGGGATGCCTGTGTCGAAGAGGATCTAATCCACTGGGTTGTAGAGAAGAAACCTGCTGTAGGCATCCTTGATGTTTGCAGCTCTGCTGATAGCGTCAATTCCCCAGGCATGCCTTGTCTGTCTCCTGTCCAGTGAGAGCATCAAAAGGCCTTGTTCCTCCTGTCCCTGTGTGGCCCTATGTTCTGCCTGGGTGACGACTCTGGGAAGCACTAAATTCCCTTCCTATGGATTTCCTGCTGCTGAGTCCCTGTGGGATGAGAGAGTCATTGTTCCAGTTCATCTAAGCATCATTACCATGTGTGGATCTGGACAATGCTTTGCAGACACCAAGTGGCTGAGGCAGTGGTTGCTGATTTTCCTCTGCAGGTTCCCAAGTGAGATGGCATGCGTAGCCCCGAGGGCCCCTACTGTGAACTCCAGCTTGAGGACTGCCTGCACTGTGCGTCCCTGCTGGTAGTGGCAAAAGTGCTAGGTTTTTCCCCTGAAAAATGGTGCTGAGTTGGAGGAAGCCGAGCAGGACTCCCAGCCTCATCTAAAGGGGCTCAGTTGGCCACATTGGACACCAAGGGCAGCCAGAGGACCCCCAGCTCCTCTGGCTCCTCATGTCCTGCATCATCACCAGGACCCAGTTACAGGATGAGCAGCAGCCTCCTTTGCTTTGGGCAGATGGTGCCTTGACACTGGTGCCATGGTCCTGGTGCCTAAGTTCTTCCTGAGAACTCGAGGGCAACTCTAACTGTTGAAGCCACTGACTCCTCCCTGGGGTCTGCACAGGGCCCAGTACTGACCTATCACAACAGAGGGCACCAACACCACCCTCAGAGCACATCAATCCACTGTTTCTGGGCTTGTGGCCCCAGAAGAGCCATGGGATGTGACCACACTCGTGCAGACCACGGTGACCTCTTTTCCACCCACACCCCACTCCCTGTGTCTCTACACCACAAACACCCCAAGTCCTGTCCCCAGGAGGCAGCCAAGGGACTCGGGCTTCCCAGCAAAGTGATCGCCCTGAGAGCAAATGGCCACTTCAGCGACTGAAGAAGCAGCTAGTGCAGAAACCAGCTGGTAAACAGGCCTCCCCTGCTAACAGCCTGACTCCTTTGATGTAGATTTCTTTAGTCTTTGTTTGGAGATAGGTTTAGCACCATACTGTCAGTTGTTAGAAATAACACAATTTCCTAGAAATACCTGTTCGTGGCAACTTTCCAGATTGCTACTGTGGGCTCAAGAGGAGACTGAACAGCGGAAACTGCAAACCTATTCTGCACTGTGTGGTGACCGTGAGACCTTATTACAAAGCTCTGTGGCCTCAGCCCTGCTAGGCCCAGCAAATAGCCCCATCCCTGTCTGGTGAAGCAAGGGACTAAGGGAAGGTCTGGCAACTCCTCAGAGCTGGCTGCAGCCCTCTCATGTCTTCTGCAGCCTCCTGGGGACTCTGAGGCCTGGCCAGAACCAGTGCTGGACTTATCAGACAGGAAAACCTTGGGCCTTGTGTAATATCTGACCCAGAGTGGACTTTCAGAGGGATCAGGATCTGGGTCTGGTCCTCAAAGGATGCAGCCTGGTGCATGGATCCCCGAAATATTGGGATCCCCACATTCCCACCTTTCCCAAAGGGAGGAGTGGAGATTGCCCTGGAAAGGTGCACTTAGAAGCAGTACCCTTTTTATATAGGTTTGGGGAGCAGGTTCTTTGAAGGAGACCTGTGGCTAATCTTCTCAAGGAAGGAGGGAGAATGTGCATTTATTGTGGCCAAAATTTGTGTCCAGCAACGGGTGTGCACACGTGTGTGTACTTGCACTGCTATGTGTGTCTATTTGCATGGGGATGGGTGAATGCATACATATGTGTGTAAGCACACCTACATTCCTGCCCATAACCTCACAGATGATCCACACAGATTTGCTTCTCCTCTTCCTTTCAGGCACAGGTCTGGGAGTCCCACCTCCCAGCTGAGAAGGCTTGGAGGGCGGTCCAACTTGCATGGAAGTCCACCTGGTCGCCTTTAAACACCACCCTGCTGGCTCTGCCTCCCTCCCTCCTGTTCACGTCAGCTGAGGAATCCTCCTCTGCTCCCAGGGACTTCCTGTCTGCCTTGGCCCGGGGCCACTCTCATGCTCACTAGTGACGTCAAGCACCTGGCACCACACTGAAGATTCCTGGAAATGCGTATTTAGGGCTGGATCACAGCATGCAGGGCCTTGGTAGTGTCCGTTCTCCATCTTCCCCATGCACTGTGAAGTTGCCCTGCTACCATTCTACCTCAATTTCCTCATTATAAAGTTGAATGCTAGTAGGAAAAGACTCTTGGTTGTGGCACATATCATAGGAGAGAGCATGTGTGCGGTGCTGAATGTCCCACCAGAGACACAGAGTGCACTGTGATTGGGCAGTGACAGCCACGCTCATGGGACGATGCCACACCGGTAGGTGCCCTGAGACAGAGGTGCCCAGAAGGTGAAAGCAGCAGCCCTCGGAACCACCCTAGTATCAGGGCATTCTCGAGTCCCTGTTGCTGTCCCTGAGGGCACAGCTAGTGCTGCGCTTCTTCAGTGGAATCCGGGATCCAGGGAGCCTGACTCAGGCATGCAGCTGTTTGTCTGCTGTAGCCTGTCTGTTGGAGGTGATTTAGAGTCTCATATTTTTACCACAGTCTTTAAATGTGATTATCTTTTTGAAAAAGATGTGATCCATTGAAATAAGCCTCCTTCCAAAGGGAGAAGTGATGGACCAGGTTTCACGGCTGACTTGTCACTGGCAGCTTGGGGGCTTCTCAAACTGAAAGAAACTTGGCTTTGTGCCTCCTCTTCTGAATCTGACAACCAGGACATGATAAAACTTGGTGGAATCTGTCAACCTATGCTTAAGAAATGCTAGAATAAAAAAAAAAATACAGGTGATTTTTCAAGATAGCCCTTTTACCCTCATGTCTATGTCACACAGGCTAAGCCATGGCTCGGCCAGAATGACTGCAGCCAGCACCACAGCCCAACTGTCTCTGTGGCACTAGGCCGCCAGTACTCTGTGACCTTTGAACACAGGCACCAAGAGCCACTGAGTAACCTCACGGTGGGAAGGCCTGGCAGAGGAGAGCCGCTTGCATCATGGTTGCCAGGAAGCAGGGAGAGAAGCGAGGATCCAGGAGGGAGCTGCACCCCTCCAGCCTATGCCCCAGGGATACTCCCTCTAACCAGGCCCTGCCTCCTAACAGTAAGTCAGCTAAGCTCCCTGAGGTCATCCAAAAGTCCTGCCTAGGCACACACAAGGCTGTTGAGGGGCACCTAGACAGAAGCAGTAACATGTGCAGTAGGATCACCACAGCCTTTTCAGATGGGCTTCTTTCACACAGTAATATGCATTTACAATTTCTCCACCTCTTCTCATGGTTTATGGCTCATTTTAAAATGGTAGAACAGTCTTCCATTGCTTGGGGGTGCTGTAGTTTGCTCACCCACATCTATGTGCATGGATAAACACTAGGGATCAGGCCTGCTGGATGGGATGGTAAAAATGGATATAGTTTTGTAAGAAAATAGGCCAAAGTGTCCCACGAAGTGGCTGTGCCCTTTTGTATTCCCATTAGAAAGGAATGAAAGTTTTTGTTGTTCTGTGGTGCTGGCAGGGTCCTGGGTTACCTGGGTTTTTCTCCTCTTGTTGCGCTTTATGATTCCCTGAGTCTGTAGACACAGGTGCTTCGTCAGCCTCTGCAGAGCGTTTCTCATGGCCAAGTGTCCTTTAGAAAGTGCAAGATTCCCACAGGCTCATGTGCTTCCATGAAGTCTGATACCATCTTTGTATGTGTGGATGTGTGTGGATTGTAGTTTTGATGATTTTTAAAGCACTGCCAAGCCCCCAAATTTGTGTCTATGTCATCTGCTAAGAGTTCACAGTATTATGTTATAGGTTAAACCAGTGATGTGCTCTGAGTGAGCCACTGCGAAGCAGTCAAGGCCTGTGCTGTGCTTTGGCCTGTGGTATCCAGCATCATCAGGCTGGATGCTTGCTTGTTCCTGGGCTCTGGGCTCTGCCTCAATTCCTGCCTTCCACCTGTGCCACTGGAGCCTTGTGAGAAGCTGTGAGGAGAGGGGTCAGTCAGGCCCCTTTGTCCCTCTCACTGTGCCTCAGGTGATGTCCATCTTCCAGTTGCACTGTGGCTCTTTGGGAACAGAGCACAGTCCTTGGCTCTGCTCCCCAGTGCCCAGAAAGAACCCAGCTGAGCTGCTTATAGGCCTCGAGCCTCAGCCTGAGGAGGATGACAGCGCCATCCTAGATGCTTCCTGTGCAGGCGCTCTTGGTATTCTCTCAAAGGGAAGAAAGAATAGGCTGCTTACCTTCCACCAGGAAGGCAGAAGCAGGATGTGCTCTGTCCTTGGCCTCCTCTAGATGCCGGCTCTGTCCACTCAGAACCCCTGGGGGTGGAGTCTGCTCTCTGCCTTTCCTGGCCTATCTGCTTTGTGTCACGGAGTTTCTGTGAAACTGATGACAAGGAGAAACCCAGAACCTTATCTGCGGCTGTCACCTTTGATTAGTGCCTCTGTCGGTGGGACAGAGCAGAGCCATGGAGCTGTCCCTGCATGTTGTTCACTGTGACCTCATGGCAGTGACAGGTCTCGCTTTGCTGGGTTGCTCATCTCTGGAACATACTGGTTCCCTAAGGAAAAGGCCTCCAGAGCCCTGATGTGCCCTTAGCATCCTCAGGCAGCTGGATGCAGCCTTAGCAGGGCCAGTGAGTCCCTCAGGGGACCGAGGGCTTCAGTATCCACAGTGAGTTCCTCCCTCCTCAAACCCACACTGTAGCCCTTCCCTGAGCATGACTGAACAGATCGCCAGGACAGGGAGGGCAGACAGGGACCCCACAGCTCTTCCAACTTTCCTGACTCTGCCTGGGAGCTTCACAGATTAAACCCCACAATACAGTGTGGTCGGAGTGGGGGCTGCCCAGGCCATGGCAGGAGCCAGGACTGAGGACCTGAGGGGTGGACATAGACTCACCCCTTCCAGCTTGTCCTTAAGATGTCCCAATCCCTCTCTCAGGGGACTTGGCATACAGAGGAGCAGGGAAGGCATCAGTGGTGCTCCCTATGTTTCTTGGGAAGTTTGAAGGGCCTTTGGGAGTGACAGTCAGCAAGCAAATCTCCCTTTGGACCAACTCTCTCTCCCCTCTGCTGCTGAGCTCCTTCTGCACAAGGAAGCTTGGAGCTTCTGTGCCAGCTGAGGAGGGAGGTGAAAGGGATACAGACACAGGAAGTGGCTCAGGGAAAGCCTGGGAGGGGAGGGCCTGGCCACCTTGGAGCCAAAATATAAGACTGGATCCTCCTTCTGGATTGAATGTTAGCCCGGCCTAGAGCGCCCAGGTCTGAACACAGTGGGTAAAGGTGACCAGGTAACTTAGTTTACACACAGTGAGTCCTGGGCAGGTGCCCAAGGGTCTTCTGCAACCCTGGCTGACCCCAACCCTGAGGATCATGTCATGGACCATGCAGATTTGACCCCCTATGGGCTTTGGACACCATGACAATTCTTCCAAAGGCTATACAATTTCATAACTATGCCTCAGATGGAGGGCTTAGGCCAAGCCACTCACTGGTGGGAGTTGTATCCCCAGACCGTATGCTCCATTCCATCACCCCAAACTGCAGGTTTAAAACCCTCAGTACCAAGCCCCCTCAGAGCTGACAGCCTGCTCATTGGCTGCTCCTACCTGTGAGGCAGACCTTGTCTTTCTCTTTCACATAAATTACTGATCCTGCTGCTGTCTTGAACTTCTGCTGAGGTCTTTGTTCAGGACATCAGCAATGTGGACAGGACCCTAATCTGGGAACACAGGCATGTTGAGGGTGCGTGGGGTACCGAGGGGATTCGAGGACTATGTGAAGCAGGGGTCTCTGTAGGGGTCCTCTGCCCACCAGGGCCAGCATCAACATGCATTCTTGTCCCAGCAACAAGCTCCTACACCTGCCTAGGGATGGCCAGGGCCCAGCCAAAGACAGAGCTCCCAGTAGGTGCTGATCCTCTTGGTCCTCTCTAAGGACTTAGGCTTCTTCTGGTTCCCAACTTTTCCAGGACCTATTTTAGATTTGTCTTTGAGAAATGCCCACCCGAAGGTCATAAAATGTGTTCTTCTGTTGCTCCATTGTTTTTGTGTTTCAGTTTGTGATTTATCTGGTAGTGATTTCTGTGCAGGGAGGAAGCAGGGGTCAAGGTCTATTTCTCTTCCGCACTCAGGACCAGGGGAGGGACCCAGTACTTTGTTGAAGAGGTCATCCCTCCCCGGGCCCCCCCCCCCCGTACTCCCTATGTTGTAAGCCAGGTGGCTCTGGCTCTGGATTCTTTAATCTTGACCATGGTCCTTCTGATCTTTGCACTATCCTCACATTGTTTTAAGAGCATATATCCAGAATATATGAGGAACGCTTAAGGAAAAAGAGTAAGAGCCAAAAATGGGCTCTTCCACAGCACTCAGAATCTGTGCTAATCTGTTCTAATCCTTTTCTCTAATCGCCCGTCTAGCACACACAACGGAGGCCATGTTGGGGACTTGGGAGAGAGCATTTCCAGTTCTTATTTATTTCTCATGGTTCTTTACCAGGTGCTCTTCACTTTCCTTGTTGATGGTAAGTGACCAGCCAGGGAGGCAAATGTCTACAGTTCAGGAACCAGTCACCCATGCGACTGAGCTGTGGCAGAGGCAGTGGAACATGGGATGAGTGTGGGCAGAGGTGATGTTACAGCCCAGGTGGTGGTCATATTTTTTAGAAACTGAAACCATGTTCATGCACACAGCAGGACACCAAATGGTCAAGGCATTTGGGAACAACTGGAGCTCTCCTCTTCTGGAGGAGCCAGGGACAAGGCCGAGCCATGAGAAGAAGGGTGAAATGAAGGTGCAAACTGATGGGTTCCCTGCCGGAGACCTGCTCAGTCCTCATGGCAAAGGTTCAGTGCTGAGTTATAATGGTGCCTAGCTTCTTCCTCTCAGAAACCCCTATGGTTTCTCCTTCCCAACTGCTTTTCTACCAAAGCCTGTGCACACCAACAGTGACCCAATCCCCCTTCAGCATGTAATGTTGAGCAGCCTACAGCAGCTACCCTGTGCTGCCCTCCCCTCAGAGTGGAAGCTCCAACCCTGTCCTTTGTCTTCAGAGAGCCAGCCCAGCTGTTGTGGTGCTGACTCCCTCCGTGCCCACATTAAACTTTTATCTCTCGCTGTTTATATCTCTCTCCTCCTCTGTGCTAAATTAGATTGAGTACCTAAAAATACCTCAATCACAAATGACATGCACTTGGCTTTCGGTCACAAGATTTAAAAATTCTGAGTGCCTCTGACATCAGTTTCCATTGCAAACACCCTGATGAGCAGGAAAAGTTAAGCTCCTCATTTCTGTATCCTCCGGTAATCATGTGCAGAAGACACTTGTGATCCTTTATTGAAGGGCTTCGATAGCAGGGCTCTCATGCAGTTGTGTTCAAGATTAGGATAACAATTGCTGGGGGACACACCCAGGGTTGTCACAAAGCATTCGATAGCCAGCTGACGCAGAGTGGCTAGAAGCAAAGAGCTGAGAATGCCAGGTTTATGGGTCACGGGGACTGCAAACCTTACAAAGAGCTGCTTCTAGGGTGCGGTAGAACACCCCAGCCCAGAGCTAGAATGTGCTTGTTCCTGCAATATAACATTTAAGATGTTTAACAGGAACCCTGGTCTTTTATCACAAGCCTTAGGTGGACAGAAACCAAGTCTCTGGTAAGATCTTGAGACAGAATTTGATGACCCTGAGCAAAGGCTTCTCTCGGAGTATGCAAAGTGAGGCCTCCAGCTCCCTTTTGGTTTAGAATCCAAGTCCCCAAAAACTTGATCAACAGGACTTTCTGAGTGGTGGCAAAGGGTACTGGTGGCGACTCTGCTGGGTCTTGGGTCACAGAGGAGGCTGTTATGGCTGCTGAGTTCTGCTTCCTCTTGGTAGCAGCTGAGACCACTCTGGCCGCATTGTGGCATGACACATACAGCTTCATGGCTTCTGGGGACCAAGGGCCCTGAGGGCTACCTCCCTAGGGCTGCCTGCTAGGTTGGAGCCTGAATCCAGCCCCGCATGACTGGTGGAGTCCCTCCTCCCTGGAGCCTGCCCTCTTCATCAGAGAACCTGTGGCAGGCCTCCTGCCTGTAGTGCGGTTTCCACATGGGGTAAAGCCCCTGCAGTCTGGTGGGGCTCTGTTTAGGGTACAGTTGGGATGTGCCCAGCTGGTTAGCTGCCGCTGCTGCAGCCGACAGTATGGATTTACTTATACACCCAGCAAGGCATTACCAAGTTTGCTGACTTGCCTTGGAGGGAAGCCCCCTCCACTCCAGTATGCAGGGGTCCTCCTGCCACATGGAGAAACTCCAGGGGCCATCTAGGGGTGCTCCCCTTGCATTCACAGTCATGGGGTTCTACCCTCGTGTAGTGATTCATTGGCCTGCCCACACCATGCAATGTGTTGGCCAACTGTTGATCACCCCACCTGCATTTCTCCTGTGATCAGTCTGAGCTCCTTGCACTGCAGTACATGCTCTCACATGACACTGGCTCTAGCTGCATGGACTCTGTGGTGTGATCCACACTGGCCGATATCCAGATTTCCCTACTGTGGTCCCTCACATCCACCACTCCAAAGGCTGAAGTGTTTCTAAGGGGGTGGAAATCTCAAAATGAAATCGCTGGATGAAAGGTTATGTGAATTTTAAACTTCAACAAACATTTTCTGATTTCTACCCCCAATAACTTCAGCAATTATTCCATCTGTGAGTATAATATGAATGTGATTATTTCTTGTCTCTTTGCTACCCCTGTGCATTAGTAATCTTAGTTTAGTTAGTTTTCCCTACACTGATGGAATATATCTCATTATTTGTATCTGCATGTCTAACATGCAAATATTAGATATTATATTTTGTGAGGATTAGGAAAGTTAAACACACTTATACTTTCTGTATGTGATTCTCAACTTGGAATTTTTCTTTTGGTAGTGGAAATTAAACTCAGGACCTCGCCCTTGCCAGGCAGGCACTGTGCCGCGGCGCTATATTCCCAGCCCTCTGCTTGGTTTTCTTTAGTGAATTATTCATTTAAAAAATTTAGTGACTATTGTTTATTTTTCATATGAAATTGTCAGGTTTTATCTTACATATTAAAGAAATTAATATAATGTAAAATGTCGTTATAAAACATTTTATTTCATCTTGATTTTTGGTATTACAAAAACATCTTTCACCTCAAAGTAGTTATATGCTTCTTATTTTTCCTCTATTGATATGCAAGATAGGGCCTGGCAAAGCTGGCTGGGGAGGTGAGAGGGACCTGCCAACCACAAGTCGCAGGGCAACACCAGGACCTGATATCCAGAACTTCTCGGGGGCTCCCATGAGATGGGGTATAAAGAAGAGCAGCCAGCAGGAAAGCCACTATGTTGCTTGAGTTTGCACGGTAGCCCACACTGTGTTTCTTAGATGTGGTGTGCACTTTCATTTTTGCATTTACCTTCTTTTGCTCTTTGTTTGGCCCAAGTTTGCTCTGCAAAGCTGGTTTCTCCTGTACCCATTTATTCTACACTTTTCAAATAAACATTTGGTGCTATTTTTGATTTGTCTCATCCAATTCTGTGTTCAAAGTGAGAAGAACCTGAAACACTTTGCTTGGTGAGAAATTTCTAAAGAAACCACCCTATAACAGTAGTGTGATCTGGATTTTATGTGATTTGTTTCCTTTTCAAAGAACCAAGTCAGCACCTGTGACCCATGTGGGTGCAGTCCACAGGGACCTTCTTTCTCAGCCTCAGCAACCCTCTGCTTCTGGAGTGACTGGCTTGGGTCTCTATGACCGGCCCACGATCTCCCACAGGCAGTGTCCCCAGGCTCTGTGACCATCTGGCTCCTCAGTTATGCAACCTGGATTGTTAAGGGAATCACTCCTCTCCATCCCTGCCAGACTGCACAGAGTTTGACGTCTGAGATGTGACTATCGCCCACGTGGGGACTTTCCTTGAAAGGCTGATCTCAGATTGCATCCCCTGCCTGAGTCTTGAGGGCCGGTGTCTAAGACCTGTGCATCCTGGGGTCCTGCACAACCTGCAGGATTCTTCTCTCTGATCTTAACAGAGAAGGGCTGGGTGGGCTCAGCTGTGGGGCTGGGTGTGGGCAAAGCACAGACACTGCAGTAAGACAGGAGAAGCAAGCAGCACGGTGACTGCAATAGCAGAATGTTGTGTGGTCTCCAACACTGCTAGGAGAGCTCTCCTGTGTCCTCGTCACTGGAGAGAAGGAAGACCATGCCAGTGCATACTGGCTCAGTTAGGCAGTTCCACTGTGTAGAGCTACACCAAAGCACCATAGATCTGAACCTGGAGGTGATCATGTTAGGTGGGAGACTTCTGGGGGCCCTCAGGTCATGAGGGTGAAGCCTTAGGAATGAAAGTCGTGGCTTAAGGAACAGAGGCCTCCATCCCTTCCACTTTGTGAGATCACAGGGAGAAGGCACCATCTGCAAATCCAGAAGTGGCCCTTGCTGGACACTGCGTCTGCTGGCACCTTGGTCTTAGCCTTCCAGCCTCAGAACTGTGGGTGGTGCGTTTCTGTAGTTTCTAAGGCACCCTGCCTATGGCAGTTTGTCCTAGCAGCTATAAGTTACTTCCTTCCCACGTAAGAGCAGAACAGGTTCCAGATGCTTTGGGAGCCCATGTGACCTGGAGGAGGAGCCTGGCCTGAATCATCTCAGGACTGGGCACAGCTGGACCCCACGTGGCACCTGTCCTCGCTACCTGTCCAAATGCTCTTGGACTGGAGTGCTGTAGATTCTATCCGCAGCAGGAGGATCATGGGCTGGCATTAGCAGGGAGCCTGGTGGCAGAGGAGGGTCCTTTGGGAACCCGGTTGGGTATACTCTGGGGCTTTTTCCTCATTATGGGGACATCTCAGGAAAATGTCTAAATCAGGTAGAAATGGATCGGTTGGCTTGAAGACCAAGCTCTTCTGTTCCAGAATGCTAATACACACAGGCCCTGGGGTGTCCCATACACATACACACACACACACACACACACACACACACACACACACACACACACGGCCTGGTGATTCACACACACACAGGCCCTGGGGACACCCACATACACATACACAAGGCCTGGGGATTCACATATACACAGGCCCTGGGGACACACACACACATGCAGGGCTCCATCTGCTTCTCCATCTCAGGTTCAGAGAGGTTCTCTTGCAGTTGCTTGGTGCTGGGCTCAGTGACCCCACGTGCTTCACAGGGGATCATTTAAAACCCTTACATTTCATTGCTTGTGTTTTAGAGTATTGAGGAAAACAAAACCTCAGAAGGACCAAAGAGAAATGGTCCCATTCAAACCTCCTCTCCCCGCCATCCCTGTGCTGAGTGATGGAGCCTTCGTCCTATCGGCCTGGACTATAGGGTGACTCTAATTCTTGGGGCTGGCTTAGAGCTGAGCTCCAGCCCAAAGAGCCCCCAAGGTTAACACGTGAGCTGCAGAGCCAGTGTGCACCCACTGCGGCTTCTGACCCTGGCTGTCCTCATGCTCTGATCCAGGGCGAATAGGGCTGGGCTGGAAGCCCCCAGGGCATCCATGGCTATGGCAACGGAGTCTTGTTCCCTCACACCCCATCCAAGAGACTCACCTTTACAAAGAAAGGAAAATAGCTCCTGTGTGGGAGGAAAAACAAACAACAATCTAAACCTGTGCTCAGACCAGAGAAAGCATCTCACTGAACTTCCAGACAGCTGGGCCCTTCTAGCACAGGTCGGGAGGCCAGGAATGAGATCCTGAGTCCTTCCCAGGTGACATCACAGCTGCTGAGGACACTATCCTGGGGACCCATGTGCAGCAACAGGCCCCTCAAAGCTCAGGGCTCCTTCCCCTGGCCCCAAAGGACTCCTCAGAGTGGGGAGCCGCTCCACAGACTTTTTGACAGGATTGATCCAAACATCATCTGCCTGCTGGAGACTGCACCTCGTAGACCACCGTGGGTCTGCCACTGGGAAAAGCCGGGGAACCTCTTGCCAAAGCGGACAGGGCGACAGCAGGTGGATGAGGCTGCCCTTCATTTCTGTGGCCAATCTCTCATGACATCATGGAGCACAGCGCCTGCTGATCGAGCTCAGTTGTCAGGGTTATGGCACCAACCCATGGTAAGATGAGCCTCAGCTCCACAGTTTTGGAAAGTGCCAGAAATGCTCTTTGCATTAATTTTTATTTGGGAGCTTTCAGACACCTCAGGACAAGCATCACAGCACTTCCACACACATTTGTAGCCCAAATTAACTTCAAATAGCTCTTCTGGGCGGGAGAGGGGGACTTTTTTTGTTTTGCAGATTACTTCCTGAATGTGTTTAGGCACAAGTAGTTGCACTTTCTCCATATTCAATGTCAATGAACTCAATTCCTAAATTTTTGGAGTTTGTGTTACCCTGTACTCTATTCTCCAGTTACATACAAAATTCACTTAGCAGTTCTTTGTGGAAATTCTGCCATTGTATGTAAGGGGCAGAATATGTAAGGCAGCACAGGCAAGGTTTGAAATTCAGAGTTTAGAGCCTAGGCCCACGCTGGTGTTGAAATGCATCATGATCGCTCCCTCTTGCAGGATACGTTGCACAGCAAACATAAATGAGCCCTATTCTCTACTGTGGCGTGGCCTTCAAAGCTGACTGAACAGAATGCCTGTGAAGTAAGTTGCCATATGTGTAAAATACAACATTAGAACTGACACCAAATCTGGACGAAACTGTCTTGCTTGCCAGCCCCTGAGTCTGTCTTACCCTGATACTGTTACCTGAATTAAAGCATGTTTTCAATCCTTGGCAGTCAGTTCAAGCCAGAACTGCACTCATGTTTTCAGAGTGCTGCAAACGAGAACAGTGTAACTGAGTAACTTCCTGGCCAAACTCCAGGTTTATCCTGGAGGCTACTCCTTCCTTAGGTGATGAGGGTAGGGGTGGGGGTGAGAGTGTTTGTCCAGGCCTGGGCCGGCAAAGCAGGGGTCCTGGCAGTGTGACCCAGTGGGCACTGCCTGCTCCTGACCAGCCTGTCCCAAAGGGGTGAGGCTCCTGACAGCATCCTTCCCTGGGAGGGATCCCGGGACGGGACCATCTGTTTCTCCCGGCCTTGGAGTGTTAAATGTCTGGGCTGAGTCCCAGCTGCAGGAGAGCCACTGTGGGGCAGGTGCCATGCAGGGTGACAGGAGGGAGTGAGGGAGGAACTGGGGCCCTGGGTGACTTCGCTGGCTGCCTGTCAACACACCTGTGGCCTGAGTTCCTCTGGTGAGCTGTAGCTATTGTCACGTTGTTGGTGTCTTAGGAAAAGCTTTTCGCCTGTGGGAGGCCTTCCTGGCTGAGACAAATGATGTTTGAAAAATCAGAGATTTTATGGACTACAATTTGATTTGCTTTGGTTGGTTTTCCTGGTACATTGCTGTCACTGGCCAGAACAAGCCCGTCGTGCTGGAGCTGGGGACAGGGCTCTTCTTGCACTACACGTGTGTCCTAGCCATTCTTCTGGTCACGGTGCCTCCACATTTCCACCACTGGCTCCACCACAGTGTCGGTATCAGTGAGGGCAGGGCCGGCAGCCCTCTGGGCATGGAAAGGTCACATCAGTGTCTCCTGACTGATAGTGACTGTCACAGTTTTCGACCTTGTGTCTTTTGGTTACATCACATGCTCCAGATTATGGCTGGCTTAGCTTTTGGCTTAGAGGTGGTGGTTGCAGCAGTGGAGGGACTCACTGTGTCCCTCCACTGCTGCTCGATAGAGGAGCTCGGTTACATTCCAGTCCTGTCTGACAGCTTCCTGAGCTCAGGTGCTTGGGATTCCGTGCCTTGGAGCAGGCTGTTTGCAGGGCAGGCTTGGGCGGCTCCTCATATCCCATGAGCAGTGGGGGCAGTGCTTCACCCTCACCAAGGGAGCCTTCAGCTGTGGAGGCCTCAGCCTCACACTAGTGCCCACCAGGTGGGACGGGCACCTCTGCTGTGACATCCAGCTCTGGTGATTGTCTTCTTTTCTGTAAATATTGTCCTGCACACAATCTGCTTCAGGTCTTTTTCTTAGCATAGGATTCTCAGGTATAGAATGAATGAAGTGAGAATTATGATTTAAAAAGCGTTATTCATTTCCAGAGACCCCCTCCTGCCTGGAGGAAAACATCCTTTTGATTCAATCCTAAGTGGAAAATTCACTAGGGCAGATTTTTTCCAAACTGATGTTTTTGATTAAAGTCACAAGAGTACTTGAAATGTATAGTTTGAACTTGCATACAGCCTTTGAAAATGTCAACTTTTGACTCTGGGCTGATGACACTTTAGGATGAAGGAAAGTGACACTGGTGACGGTATTCAGGCGGGCCGGGTGCCTACACCTGCCTTCCCCATGGGCACCCCACTCCGCACACTTGAGCACGGGCTCACACTCACACTGTGGGAACTCACACTGACTCTTGTGCTTCCATAAGACCACATACATTTACGAGGGCAGCTGGGGACATATGCCCCGGCAAACTGAATACAGATGAGCAGCGAGCAGTGAGAGGTGTTTCAGAGTGTTATGTCTCCTGAGGGCATGGCATCCCCTGTGGCCCATGTCACTGTACTGAACTGCATTGGCTGCACATTAGAAATTCAAGTATGCGAGGGTCTTAGAGTTCTGTCTGCTGACACTGGCAACTCTAAAGTGCTCACATTGTACATATACCTATAGGGTTAAACAGTGCTTAGTTATTGCAGGCTGATCAGGCCTACAATCTCCCAAGCAAGTAGATGGCAAAGGATTAAATAAATGAGACAATGGAAATGATTTCAAGGCTCTAGGAGGGACTAACTCTCTTATATCTACAATATTCTCTGAGTTTAGACAAAGACTTCTGTGGGTGGCCTGTTTTTATTTGGTTTAACAAAGGAGGGGCATACTCCTCATAAAAACATGGGAATCTGGGCAGGACTTTCCAAGTAATACATTATGTTAGTTTGGGGGAACTATGTTACCTCCAGGAAGGCCCTCCCAGCAGGAGTGAGATGTCTGCAGCTGTAGTGTCCTTGCAGTTAATTGGGGTTGGAGCCAGACTTCTTTAGCTATTGCCTTATCTTGTCCTTTGAGGTGTTATAACTTTACAGGCCAATATAGGCCTCAGGGGTGACCAGTGAGTCACAGAGGTTTACTTACTATGAGTCCACTGCCTATCTCCAAAGTGCCTAAGCTTCAGACAACTCACAAGTAAACATGGAAAGCCAGTTGGTTAATATTAAATCCAGCTCAGAGCCACTTTATAGTGGTCTCCAAGGTATGCCCGCACCCATGCTCACAGGGGGTCACACATACTCAGACACCCTTACTCACGCACACATGCCTTTTCCTCTGCATGGGACATTGCTTACTTGTCACCTTGAGAGTGTGCGTGAGCTTCTGCCATGTTGTTTGCCTGTTACTTCAGGGCTTCTGAATCCCCAGGCAAACAACATGGCAGAAGCTCATCCACACTCTCAAGGTGACCAGTTTGGTAAAATGACAAACATATCCCTGGTCCTGCAGGTGATCACTACTATGCTGCAGACTCCTCCTTCAGAGTTTTAAGGTAATTTTCCTTTTTGAATGCATCCACTCAGGGCAGTAGGGCTTAAATTAAGGGTTGTGAATTGAGCCAAGGGTCACTTTCTCAAGCTGTAAGCTGTGACTTTCTTCTCCGGTTGTTAGAAATCAACCCCATTGTGCCTGGGATCCTGAAGGTCCAGCCTGAGTCTAGAGCCCTGGCCAAACTACAGTTTCACACAGTGCTCCAGAAGGTACAGGGCCTTGGGGCCAGGCAGTTCAATTCTCTCCGCAGGCACTTCCCTACACATTTCCTGAGAGCTGGGTGTGTTCATTTGACAGAAGCAGCTTCGGAACATCTGGGATTTGTTTGGAAGAGGCTGCTGCTTTGCTCTCTTTACAAAAATAACCCTGTGCTTTTATGTAAGCTGGCTGATCCTGGATGTGGAGGGCGGGCAGCCTCACCTTTTTCTGGGTGGGTTCCTGGAAACTGAGCAGCCTGCAGAGTTAATCATTTAGGGCACTGTCCTGGCCCTTGTCTTGGCGCTTGTCCTGGCACTGTCCTCCCTGGCTGGTCTCCTTGGAAATCCAAGGGACACTGCTTCTTCCCAGGCCCCTGGGTTGAGCAAGCACAATAAGGTGTGTCCTGCAGTGATGCGGGCACAGAGGGCACAGACTGAACAGCAGCAGCTTTTTGTGCATCCACAACTAAGGTCCCCTCCTCCCTGGACAGGGCCCTGGGAGGGCTCCTAATACCCAGGCTGTTGCAAACTGTTTCATTTCCCATGGTATACCAGGAACAGCTGTACAAAGGCTGTGTGCACCCCCTCAGTATGAGCCGCAAGACTGGGGCAAGAGCAGAAGGAAGCCACCACAGACACCACATCCAAGCCCTGGCTTGGGCACAGGCACCGATCCAGGCCTGTAATCCCAGTGACTGGGAGATGGAGGCAGGAGGACCTCAAGTTCAACCCCAGCCTGGGCAAATTAATGAGTTAACTTAAAATAAAAGTAAAGAAGGGCTGGGTACGGCCCTCAGTGGGAAGACCCTGGGTTCAGTCCCCAGTACAGAAGAAAAAAAAGCACTCACTTGGAGAAAATGAAGGAAATGGGGGCGGAACTGCTGTGGGGGCAGCCACCCCGGCCAGGGTGCTGTGAGGGCGGAGCTCCAGGGGTGCTGCATAGGGGAGGGTGGGGCTTGGGCTCCCATGAGGCTTCCACACCTCACAGTTTGGGCCTGGGGCAGTTGTTTGACACCAGGTGACCAGCAGGTGCTCAGCCCAGGGCTTTCTCCTTCCCGAGGAGAGTGCAGAACTTCCCAGAGCCATTTCCTTAGCCCCCAGAGAGCCCAGTGAGGGTCGGGAAGGGACACTGTCCAGGTCCTGCAGGATTGGAACTGAGGCACAAGGGTGCCAGTGAGGGAGGCAGGAACGGTCCACTCCAGTGAGCCCTGCTGTGGCTTTTAATGTCAGAATGGAACTGATACCCTAATATCTAACAGGTTCTTGAAATCCACGTGCAAGTACAGAGGGGAACTTCGGACCCTAGAAGACCTCTAACACGGACCTCCTTTCTTGTTGAAAAAAAAGCTGTTTCCATGAGATCATGGACATTTGTTTCTGGGAAAAGACAATTGTTTTATCTCAGGAGGAAGGATGTTGGGTGAGCAGGGACAGCTTGGCTTTCATCTTTAATTGTTGATATGTTTCCAGGCACACACAGAGCGACATCCCGAATCTACACACTGGCTCTGGCAGACTCAGGCCATTGGTCATTTGTGATTCTGTAGAAATGAGGAACTGAGCCCTTAAAGAGAGAAAGCCTAACTCCCTGCTTCAGGTTTGGGCTGTGTTTATTCCAAAGAGCAGAATGCAGAAAAAGAGGGTCGCCCTAGAGGGCCAGAGTGTTCATCTGTGTCTCCAGAAGTTCCTGTGTTGGAACCTCAGTCCCCAAGTTCTGTGTTCGTGGTTTTGGAGGTGGGGACTCTGGGGGACGATCAGGACATGTGAGTTCCGACAGAGGCCTGGGATGGCATCAGGGGCTTCATAAGAGGAGGAGAGGCCCAAGGTGGCAGCTGTTTGTGTCCCCTGTGCTGCCTACATCCCAGTGCAGCAGGGAGGCCACCCAGATGCGCAGGGGATGCCGTGCCAGGCCCTGCACCTCCTAGCCTCCAGAGCCACAAGCCTCATAAACTGATTGGGACAGTCCCCAAATGCCTGAAGTTCGGTTTGAAGTGCTTCACAAGCTCAGGAAGACTGAGAAATGGTCCCAGAGCAGAGGGCGCTGAGCACACATGACAAAGAGCAGTCCCCTGGCCCTCAGGGGACGCAAAGCTGAACATGGGCCTGAGGGAGACTAGTGAGAGGACAAAGAGAAACTGCAAAATAACAGGCATGTGCTTCCACCAATATGGACTCGAAATGCTTTTCCCCATCCCTCCTGGACAAACACCTGTGACTGATATCATGTGTAGGACACATATCAAGAGATGAGGGGCAGAGAGGGAAGGGCACGCTGGTGTGGTTCCTCAGGACCAAGGAAGGACTTCGAGGCATTCCAAGGCTTCCTTTCGATTTAGCTGGGGAGAGGAGGTGAGCAACCCAGAAACATCAGCAGGCACTATACCAGCAAAAGTCCCAACAAAATCCTGTCTTCTGCAGTCAAACCACAGAGACAAGGCCAGCAAGGAGGACTCTCGACAAGAACCACTCTGCTTAAGCCAAACAGTGCAGATAGAAGTGGGGCACAGGCTGCCCTATGGATAATGGGGAGCTCACCCACAATGCCCAAGGTGACATCAGAAGTGATGGGGAGCCCTGACCCTCAACCCCAATCCTGCAGCAGGAGGCCAGGGAGGACCCCTCTTTTGCAGTCATCCTCTGTTAAGCTGGGCACAAACTCTTCTATTCCTGTCCTTCTGAGGGTTTGACCATGAATGCCTGCTGATTTTTGTCAAATGCCCCCCAGATGGATGGAGCAGTATGGTTTTCTTCATGAATCTGTCAGTGTGGTGGATCATACTGATTAAATGCAAATGTTGAGTTAGCCCTGCATTCCTGGAACAAAAAACTCACTTGGTTATGACATGTAATTTGTTTTATAGATCACTAAATTCTGTGTGCTAGCGTTCTTTTTTTTTTATTGTATCTGTATTTACTGGGGCAATTTTCCCCCCTCAGACTATCTCCATATGTGTATAGGGTAACAGTAGGTGCACAAAATCAACCAAGCCAGAAGCCTTTCCTTTTTATTCTTTTGCATGAGTGTTCAGAGTTCAGGTTCAAGGGGAGGAGAGAAGAGCAAAGACTCTGGGCTCCTCTCAGGGGCCAGCTGTTTGGGGACAGTGGTTCTCCCTGTAGGGGGCTCCTCTGAGAATGCCAGCCCAGGATGGAACATGTGTGTTCCAGTTTACTTCAAGTCTCACTTCCCTAGTTTGCTGGTGTTTGTTTCCTGATTGTCTGCTCTTCAGTGCCCCAGATGTCTATCGCACAAGATGGTGGAGTCTGGCTCTCTTCCATGTGAAGGGTGGACTGCTGCATGCTGAGTGCACTGTGCCCCTGGCTGCTGTCAAGCACATTTTGTCCTTGTCTCTAGTGTCTTCAGTTACTATCTTATAGACTTCCTGTTTGCCAGTTCCTCTGCCTACTCCCACCCTGAGCTCTGGAATGGGAGTGGTAGAGAGGGGCAGGGTTCTCTGAAGACAGGTTGATAACGGTGATGCGGCTCCAGAGGGAGAAGGGAGGTGAGGAGGCAGAGACCTCTGCCCCCACCATGCAGAGCCATGAGGGAGGAGGACAGGTTGGACCTTGAGGGACGGAGGGTGTTCAACACAGCAGCAGCCTCTGAGGAGTGTGGTGAAAGCCGTGTGGCCCTGACCAGCTTCCTGGAGGTCAGCCACCTTCCTGGAGGTCTCCTGGAGGAGATTTCCCTGCTATGAGAGGCAGGCCAGCCTGGTGTGCAGCATGATGGTGACTACTTGCCTGCATGTGCAAGGCTCTACACTTAGCTCTGCAAAAAGTTAAATAAGTGAATAATAAAATGCATAGAATAAAGGTAAGCCTGACTCTTTCCTTGGCAGGGCTGAATCAGGAAGCACTGGGCTTCTAAGCTGTCCAGGGCTGGCCAGCCCTGTGCCTTCCAACCATGTGGTCCCTCAAGGACTCACCTGCCTCGGCCACCCCTGCTGGCCTCCCGAGCCCAGGATGCAGCTGAGCTTCCCATCAGGGCTCACAGTGCATGCAGAAGCAGAGTTGAAAGCCTCCTATTGCCAGTCGGTCATCCTCTTTGAGTGGTCACTTGGGCCTGTCCTGCACTGTAAACACAGTTGCATTTCAACATGGTTAAAAAATTTTGAAAAATGATAAACAGTTTAATAAACCAATTTACACAGAAAAAAACAAACTGAGGTCTTCATCCATGAGGTTGTCTTTTGGCTAGGAATTATGACCACAAGACAATATTTTGTAGGATTAGCAAGTGTGAAAACATTTGCATGAAAATAAGACAAGCCATGGACCCAGAATCTGGAGTTCCCCCTGCAGTGGCAGGGAGAGCACCTGGGACACTGTGACCTTCACCAGTGTCTGAGGGCTCGCCCCATGCTCTGTCCTGTGTCCTGTGTCCAGCTGTGTGCCTTCTACATGCAGGCCAGCCTGGCTCAATGTTTCCTCCTGCCCAGAAGGGCTCCTGGAGAGCAGGTCCTCCCCATCCTCTGGTGGGCGTGCCAGGCAGGGCTGAAAGGGAAAAGGAAGGCTTTCCATTAGCCATGCCACCAGAGCAGTGTTTGTCCTTTTGTGCACCTGAGCTTGTTAGCGTGTTCCCTGTCCCCTGGCAAGGACCCACACAGAGGGGCTTGGTGCACTCAGGACAGAGAGTGCACACTACACTGCCCTGGGCTTCCAAATTGGAGTTCTGGTGCTGGTCAGATGATGGTCCCAATCCTGCCTGCTTGCCTTCTTCTTCCTCCTTCCTCTTCCTCTTCCCCTTCCTTTTCTTCTGCTCCTTCTTCTGTTCCTCTTCCTCCTCCTTCTCTTCCTTTTCTCTCCTCTCTCTCTCTCTCTCTCTCTCTCTCTCTGACTCTCTCTCTCTTTCCCTGAGAAAAGTGTCTCCTAAACAGGAAAGTTTTCATTCAATGCCTGAAGGCTGGGACCACCTGCCGAGGAGCAGAGGGTCCACCATCCCCTCAGTTCCCTGAAAGGGAGCAGGAAGAAGGCAGAGAGACAGCCCTGGGAGACAGAGAGCAGAGGGGCAGGTGGAGGAGGTGAGCGGGATGGGCTATGAAGGCCCCAGGAGACACAGACCGGGTGGAGGCACAGCCCTAGGGAGAAGTGCACAGGCCCATGAGAGGGACACTGAGCCTCAGGCCTGCTAGGTTCCTCCTGTAGCATCAGGTGACACTCAGGAGGGCTGAGAGAAGGGAGAAGATTTTGAGTGGGGAAAAAGCAGTCATGATCTGAATCTTGAATTTATCGTTTTGTGTTTCTGAAAACATCCCTGTTGCGTGTATGCAAACCCGTTGGGCCCAGCTCAGCCCGGCTGGGGCCTGGGTGTTGTGTGGCCCCCGGTCACCAGAACCCCTGAGGCGATACAGCGGAGGGAGACTCAGCAGAGCGCACAGCTCCCCTGGGTGTAGGAACACAGCTGGGACGCGGCTGGCCAGGTGCTGTGGGAGCGTGGGGGCCCATGGGGAGCTTGGGAGGTCGTGGGACACAGAGGCTCTGGTCCACAGCTGAGTCTTCTGCCTTGGTCTCACCATCCTCCTAGGCGACCCCAAGAGAGCCCGGCAATGGCCACATTTCGGAAAGAGCTTGAGAAAACACGCCCTTGTTTTCCTTAGTGCTGATCTTGGTGACACGGTGTGGCCTGACGGAACTGCAGCCATCCCAGAGTGCTGCCCCAGCGTCCTGGTACTGACCTGACCCAGTGTCCATATCAAACCCCACTCCTGGCAAGGGACCCTTGGTCCCTTGGCCCATTAGGTAGCTTTCCTGTGGACTTTCTGGTTTCAGGTATCTCTCAAGCACAGAGATGCTTCCCTACAAAGGGAAAAGCAGACCATGCCAAGATGGTCAATGGATGTCCTAATGCACAAACATCTGATAACAGGCAGCTGTGGACCCATGCCTTCTCTGTGGCTCCTGGTGACACCCACAGGGAAAACATGCCTGGCTGTGCCTGGCATCACTGAAGGGGGCAGCAGCACAGGTTGCCCCGCGGGCCCAGGCCTGCCAAGGGGGCGCCCAGTGGCCCAGGCCGCACGCATACCTCCACTTGCTGTCCCTGCCTTCCCACCTCGGTGCCAGGGCGACATCGGTGTCACCACATCCATGCACCCCCCTTTGGCCCCACGAGCTCTAACAGATGGTATCTCAGCTCTGCAGAAGCTTCCCAAGCCTGTGGGCACACGTGGCATCCATTTGTGCCTGGGCCCTGATTGTGTCAGTCACATGGCAGGACATCCTGAAGAATCAGGTGCAGCTGCCTGATTGCAGACTTAGCCTGAAGTCCGCCCTGTGTGACTCCTCCAAGTGGGTGCTGGCTGGTGCTTTGGCACACGTTCCCACAGCCACTCAGGCAGATTTCGGTCACCGGCTGACATTTCCTCACCTAGGACATGGGAACACCAGTCCTGTCCTTTCCAACTCAGAGCAGAGCTGCTGGGGAGGGGAGGGACAGACACAGGGATAGGAAGGTGCCACGGAAATGCAGGCACAAAGTTTAATTTCAGGCAAGTGACAGAAATTCTCTCCATTTCTTTATTTTTTCTTCCATTCTTCCTTCTTTTTCTCTTTCTTTCTTTCTTTCTTTCTTTCTTTTCTCTCTCTTTCTTTCTTTCTCTTGTTCTTTTTTTCTTCAGTCTTTTTGAGACAGGGTCTTGCTATGCAGTTCAGGCTGGCCTTGAGCTCACTTTGTAGCCCAGGCTGGCCTTGAATTTGCAACAATCCTCCTGCCTCAGCCTCCCCAGTGCTGGGATTACAGGTGTGCACCACCACACCTGGCTTAATTTCTCTCCATTTCTATGTGCAAAGTGAGAATGACATTTATTTCTCCCTAAATATACAGATTTGAGAAGAAAAATAATGTTTTTTTAAGAGTGAAAGGAAAGAAACCAACTTCATGCCAGTTAGTTGGTGATGAAGTTGAGTTTCAGAGATGCAGACAGCACCCAAATACCGATCCCACCTGACATGATGTCCTCACCCCGCCCTATCATCCCTCAGAGGAGCAGAGGCTGGAACATGGGCTAAGCACACTTCTTTGCTTTGTCTCACTCCAAGATAAAGGAGGCCTGCAAGACAGTGCAGCTCAAGGCTCGGGCACCCGGGGGTGACCCCTTGGCCCTCTGGCCTCTTGTCAAACCTGGCTGCTTGTGGCCCACAACTTTCAGTTTTTGGTAACTAAGACAAACTTCCTGGGACTCCTGTCCTGCCTTCTTATTTCAGGGACCAGGGCCTGGCACCTTGTGGCTGGGGTACAGGGAGCTGTGGCCTGCATCTCTTGGGAGGCTGGGTGGCCTCTCTGCCCCAGAAACCCCACTCACACACGCGCCTCTCCTCTGGTCCTCTCTCCAGGACATGAGGCTTCCTCGGTAAGGGTCAGTGGTGAAAGCCCCATGGGGAGACTGCATGGTCACTCATCTTTGAGGCCACAAGGACCCCCCAGTACTGTCCCAGGGACAAAGCACCCACAGTGTGTGACCAGCAAGCCAGGCAGAGGGTAGAGCCATGGTGTGTCCTCCCAGAGTCCCTTCCCCAGTCCACTGATCACTCAGTAACAGCCCTCATTCCAGACCAGGTGCACGTAACATTGCCCACTGCCATGCCAGGGGCAAGGTGATAGAGACCACTATGAAGTGGCTCTGAGCAGGATTTAATATTAACCAACTGGCTTTTCATGTCTGTGTGTGAGTTTGCCTAAGGTCTAGGTCCTTGTCTAAAGACAGGCAGCAGACTCATAGTAAGTGAATCTCTATGAGTCACTGGTCCCCGCTGAGGCCTGTATTGGCCTGTGAAGTTGGGATGCCTCAAAGGACAAAGGCATAGCTGAGGACATTTGGCTCCAATCCCAGTTAACTAAGAGGAGACTGCAGCTTTTGGAATCTCACTCCTGCAGTGAAGGCCTCCCTGGAGATTACATAATTAACATATACAACATGTATAACATGTATCACCTGGAGAAATCCTTAAGGGATTCCCAATCCTGCCCAGATTCCTGCATTTTCTTCAGTATTCCTCTTCTTTGTTTGAGGGCCTGATAAGTACAGGTTGCCTAGAGAAGTTGGTGGCTTAACCCAGGGAATCTCTGGGAGAGGGTTGGCCCCACCTGGAGCCCTAAAATCATTTCAGTTGTCTCATGTATTTAAGCCTTCCCCATCCACTCACTTAGGAGATTGCAGGCCTGATCAGGCTGCAATAACTAAGGATATTATTAACCCGATAGCAGGGGACACTACAGAGGAGAGTATGGCAGGGACGGGAGGGAGGAGAACACCAGCTTCTGTCCTCATTGATGGCGTTGCTCCTCTATAGAGAAGCCAAGCAGTGAGGGGCCAGGGTGCCCACAGCCAGACGC